>JASANV010001482.1:0-77235 GCA_030849715.1 Trypanosoma mega | reverse complement strand
TCAGAAACGATTCGTGGAACGAGATGACTTTCCATATACGCTGCTCTCCGAGGTCCCATCATATTTCCATTGATGTCTCTACTCGTACTTGTGTAACATGTTGAACGACCACCTTTTAAAGTGGGAGCATCACCTGCTTTGTTTGTCCATTCACAGCGCTTTGATTTGTCGTAAAGATTCTCAGTAAACGTCTTCACACGCGGAGCGTACCATACTTGAGGAAATAAATACTTCAATACTTTTTCATTCTTCCCAACTGTCGATGCGGTGGAAAGCAATTGGGCTTCCATGGCTTCTGTGTTTTCGGTTAATAATGTATCTCCGCGAAGCGAAGTTTCCATTGCGGCGCAACATAATACGGCGCAAAAAGAAATAAAAAGCGCTGCGTGCAAATAGTTGGCCATCCTTGTCTTAATTCTTGGGTGGTTGATAAAAACGTGTGTTTGTTTGATATCTATTGCTAAATAATGAAACAACAAAGAAGAAATAAAGCAAAATATAGATTTATGCATGTCGTGCCGCTATTGATCAGTGAGAAAGTGGTGCAGAAAATGACATTTAGTGATCATATACAAATATCTCTCGTGGAGTGGTCATGTAGAAACACCTATAATTCACAAAAATAATTTCTTACAACGCAGAACACACCTTACTCTGCTGCGCATTAAAAGAACCCATCACTAAAAAAAAAAGAGACGACGGTACCCAAACCGAGTGACCAACACTGCATCAGTCTTTTAATAAACAAATAATAACGCTAAAAAATATGAATGACCTTCAAAAAATAAATTTAAAAAATGAGCGGTGAATAATCTATACAATGGTGCTAGTCATCTTAAAAAAAATAAAAATAAAAAGAAAGAACCAAATAATGTAAAAAAAAACGCTATATTTATTATCATTATTATGTTTTAGCGCAAAGGTGGGTTTTCCTCCTGCGGGACTTGCGTTGAGAGATTCATAACATGTCATATTTCCTTTAAAAATGCACAATCCTCCTTTTGTTTAACTTGGTGGAGAACATTTTTCATCTTCAATGATAACTCTACCACTTGTTCATTTAATGTTTTGTTAACTTGAGGAATTTATTGAGCCATTTGCTCATAATGTGCGACATTCTCTTATCAAATGCGTGTATTGTCGCTCGATTACTAAAAGTTTGATTGCAGCTCTACTTTCTCCTACAGCACAGAGGTTCGTTATTGGTTCAAAGGCTGTTGTTGTTGTTGTTGCAGTTGTTTCTAGTCATACTTGAGTATAAAATATAGGTTTTGGCACTGTCTTCGTTGCAAGAATTCCTGCTCCTGTAGGGTGGGCCATTTCATATTTAACTCGAGTCTTACACTTTTTTCACGGGTTGCGAAAATGTATGATTCCGCGACAGCTTAAATTTAAAAAATGATCTCTTCAAGCTCGCCAATTCTCATTCCACGTTTCCGTCCATGTTGGTCTATTTGATGCCACCAAAATTATCCGGCAACAGATACCTAAAATGAAACTCTACGTTTTTCGTTTTCGCGTCACAATAACGAAAGGAAAATTCAACTTTTCCTCGTCCCTAAAGAAATTGGTTGAGTGCTGTGATGCAAAGCTGTCATTTCGGCTCGGAGTAAACATTCTTCATGGCCGACATATTTTAAGAACAAACAAAAACTAAAAGCGTTTTACAACTAAGAAATTTGGTACCTTATTTCAAATTAAACAGTCTTCATAACATAAAGAGGGTAAAACAAAAAGAAATAAAAACAAAAAACAAGAGAAAAATAAAAGATGTTTATATGTGTAAAAACCCACACTGACAATCTCAGAACAAATATAGTTCGTACCGTGGCTCTTGATCCGTCGCATCGGAAGCTATTAACCAAAAAGAATAAAGAAAGGATGAAAAAGAAACAAACAGAGAACAAAATTATTACTGCTGTACTCACTTTTCATCACAAATTATGCTTATTTCTACGAAGCACCGCTTTTGATGCCAAATAACATTTTCTTTTTAGTTCATTTTTTTTTCTTTTTTCATTTACTATTCACCACATAATTCTATTCTTTTTGTGTTGTCAGAAAAATTATTCCGTGAGTCTGTAGGTAAGGCAACACAAAACAAAACAATATGCAGCTATTTATGGCGTAACAATGATAATAATAAGAGAATAAAACAAAATAAAAGAGCGCATTACCATTCACACGGTAAATTATCCTCAAGTATATTTTTTCTCTTTGTGTACTTATCTCTATGATATTTTTTTAAATATTACTGTTAACACTAAAATACCAATATTAGTCATAAAAAAAAGAAAAAACAAATTGAAAAGGATATGTACAAGACAAAATACAATATCCACAGGTAACATTATTGCTAGTATGAGACGTAATCACAAACATGATAGCGTCAAGAAGAAGAAAAAATGGTTGATGCTCAAGCATTTGTATCACAAAGTACAACATGTGCGAAAGAAAGAAAATACAAAACAGAAGGGTAAGAGTCAAATGAGTGAAGAGAGTTAAGAAAAACGAAAATGCGGAAATAATAAGGCACAACACCATTTTTGTTGATTTTACTATTCACCACAAACTATACTCGTTTGAACAAAAACAACGCAACAGATACCACTAAGTATAATTTGTGCGTTCTATTTGTTTTGTCCTTCGCTGTCAAAAAAGGAAAAAAAAACCTCTTGAAGAAAACAAAAAAAAAAAAAAAGATCAGTTTTCCTGTTCGTACACCAGCAAGAAAGAAAAGGTAATTCGCATTTTTTGCAAAGCAATAATGATAATAACAATAATAAGAGAAAAAAAAAAGAGCACATCAACTTTTAGACGGTTATTTATTCTTACCGAAATTTCCGGCTTGCGCGTGTTAAAATCTATGGCTTTTTACTTTTACTATTTTCACCGCTAAAACATCAATGACAATCATAAAACAAAAAAAAAACGAGAGAGGAGGCACATAACTAGATTAAAGAAGAGAGGGATAAATCGAACGGCATTACCGTTAGGCTAAAAAGAAGCACATTGAAGCTTCAACAATGAAATAATGATAAAATAAAAATACCTCGTGCATTCGATCAGTTCGGGACACAGAAATATCACATCACCAAATCACACTGTTTGGTGCATCATGACACAACGAAGAAGCAAGGAAACCTAATTAGCACGTAGGCACAGCACACAAAACGAGCAGTTCACGTCTAATTCATCTGTGTCTACTGCGACTTTCCGAGTTCATTTGTACTATTTTGGGCTAACACAAACATTCGTATTCATAAGAAGAGTGAAGCAGCATGGCACATTCATTAAAATGGAAGTCGTAGACATCAAAAAAAAAATGTTTGCCATACCTTTGAAGTCCATGACGAAAAGTCCTCCAGAGTTCACAAAATACTATTTGTTTTTACTTCCTCTTACATTTCAAGACGCACAGGAAAGTAAACTAAACAACAAAGACGAAAAACCGCTTGCTATCATTCTACAAATGCTCCTTTAGTTGCATTACCACGCGTAACATCCTAAGCACGCAACACCATTCATGAAGCGCCGTCCCCTTTGTCATCCACAACGCACAACGCACCGCACGCACATCATCACGCATTGCTAGTCAACATATTCACGCACAGTCACACTCACACTTCGGACAGCGCGATAGGCATCAATAATCTGACAGCATTGATGTTTGCCCAACCAATCCATCGCGGTGCTGTCTGTTTGCTGAAAGGAAAAAGTCTGCATCCCAAAACGTGTTCGAGGACTCAAAGCGGAAAGGATAGCACCTCCTCATATCATCCCAGTAGATGCCCACAAGCCGCGAGCCCTGCCAGAGCTCGAGAAGGCACCGGAGGTCGTCGCTGACGTCGTCCATCTCCATGCGCCGTCCGGTTTGCTCGAAGAGAAGCGCCGCCTGTCGCTCGAACTCCGCGTACAGCGGGGGAATGCGCAGCTCCCTCGCACCGCAGCGGGACAAACGCGAAACGCTGTCCCCAAGTCGCCGCCACTTTTCCTCTGCAAAGTACGTGGAAGGAAGGGCCACCGCTCCGCTGCGCAGCTTGAAGCAATAGTTCCCCGAAAAGGCCACCTCCAGATCCACGAGCGCCGACCCCTGCCACGCCTCGAGCAGCGATTGCAATTCGGGTGCGATGTCCCCAATAGTCATCACTTTGCCTTTCCTCTCCATCCGTCGCTTCGCCCTCCGATAGAACCGTTCGAGAGGTTCCTTCAGCGACAAGAGCGCCGCCGGCACAACAGACGCCGCACCAACGGGAATGACGATGGACTCATACAGCGGATGGTCCACAACATGCGTCGGACCCAACGGTCCGTAGATGACGTTATGGGAAACACTTCTCCCCTCCACACGTGTCGCCGTTTCACTTAGTCGGCGTTGCGTGTCGTCCCGCATCCCCGAAGCATCAAAAACACTATTCCTCTCATTCCGCGCGCTCTCCGCTCCATCGTTGGCATCGACAAGGTAAGACGCATCCTCACGATGCGCCGGGACTGCGCGAGGAGCTGTGCTCTTCGCATTGCGTTGCAAAACATTCCCCTCACTTCTCCTCAACGGGTTATCCGCCGCCTCTTCCTCAACGCTTGTACGCTCCTCCTCCTCTGCTGCTGTGGCTGACAGCTTTGGCACGCAACACTGCTGCCACGGCCACTTCCCACGGCAGTAACGATACCCAACGAGAGAGCAGACAGCAGCCAATACAGCGCCAACCACGCAGCCAATGGCAATACCCANAATGGCAATAACTACAACAGGACTTTTCCTGTTCGCCGCATCCCCCAACCTGTCGCCAACCGTCGCCCACAAATACGATTTGCCCCAAAGCGATTGGTTTGCCGCGATGAGGCACAACCTCGCGTTGGCCACGCCACTCTCGCCAATTGCCTCGGCACTCGCAGGCGGCGGTTTGGGGGCGGCGCTCTCCGCGCAGCCGGGCGACCCGCTCGTGCGCTTCGCCGCGGTGTCGCATGTTGTCTTGTTCGGCGGCACGCGCAAACCCCGTAGCCCTCCGCCCGCCAGTCCACGCCCCCGCCGCGCACAGAGACACGCACTTTAGCGATCGACAGCGCCGCGTGCGTCACACGAAACGGCGCCGATACCACGCGCACCAGCAACGCGGCAGGCGCGACGCCGCGAATTTGACGCGATAGAGTGGGCGGCGCATTTGTGGGGCAAGATCTTGCCGCTAGCATGGCAAAGGCTTATATATGTATATAGATATTCTACTTAAATTTCGTGTGGTATTTTCGTTGAGTTTCCTTTCTTGTTGCAAGCTAAGAAGAAATCTGTTTGCCTAGCGCGCCGTGCGCAACAGCAACAACAGTAAAAGAAGAACCCCGATGCTGCCCACACGGAGTTTTGTCATTTTAACAAATATTTTCTCCTTTTTTTGTTGGATGGTGTTTACATCATCAGTTATATTTAATTCTATTATATATAGATATATAAACGACTCTTCAACCCTTATCTCCAGAGCTCTTATCACAGCAGAATCCAGTTGATGGAGAGATCCTAGGGGCTTTTTTGTGTTCGCATGCTATGGAGTAGATTTCGTATATTGTCCTTTGTTTTGTTATTGTCTCTTTGCCTGAGTATACATATGTCTTTGATGTCGTAGTGATTCATGCGGCAATTTCAATGGCTAAGCTGGTAACTAAAAACTTCCCTTTTTTCTTTCTTTTTACGTTTTTTTAAAATCTTTTAAGGCAATTGCGAAAGTGAGAAAACGTGTTGTGATAATCCTAATTTCTTTACTTTTGCTTCTAAATTACTGAAGGTGCATAAGAAAAAGGTTTATATTTGTTGGTATACCTCCTCCTTTTGTCATAGGCAGCATATGGCAAAGCCTGGAACGTCCTTTTTGGATGTGACAGGTTTAGAGAAGTACTACGGACAGCGGCACCGTTTATGGTCGCGATTCGACGATGGTATATGGATGACCCAAAGAAGCTGGTATGAAGTCACGCCTGAAGGTATTTCTATACGCTCTAGCGAGTTTCACCGCTCAGCAGAGAGTAAACAGCACCGCGCAGTTCTTGATTTGTTTTGTGGATGCGGAGGAGATACAATGCAACTGGCTCAGGTATACGATACGGTTTATGCCGTTGACATTGATCCTGAGGCTATTGAATGCGCCAAGAAAAATGCACATGTTTATGGAGTAGCGGAAAAAATTTTTTTTCACTGCTGTGATGCTTTTTCGTTATCTCCTGATGATTTTGTTGTGGACGCCGTGCACTGTTCTCCACCTTGGGGAGGTAAGTTGTATTTGGGTGCTCCTGTTTTTGACCTTGATGGATCCCTTCAAGAAAGTATAGGATGCTCTTTTGACTTTTTACTTCGTTTTATTCGCCGTTTCTCTATGAATATTACAATGTTCCTACCTCGTAATGTTCTTATTTCATCAGTTGTTACCACTGGGTTTAAGGGGGATTTCGAAATTTGTAGGCATTACGTCAATGATCGTTGTAAAGCTTTGACAATTATTTGGGGTAGCTTGGTCAGTCGCACTATGTTCAAGCCTTTAAATCCTCCCATGTACTCGCTTGAGAATCGGATTTTCCCGAAGGTGGAAAAGAGAATGGTAAGTTCGTAATCTTGTACCACAGTTTCTTTAAAGTCTTCACTTCCTCTTTGATTCTGTTTTGAATTTTTTTTTTAATGACTATTGTGACGTTTTGAATTTTGAGATAGTTTATCAGGTTCTTTTGTTATATATATTTTTTTTCTTTCTTTTCAACGTGTTCTTACTTTTCTCCTTCTCGCGCAATGTATGCTTAAGCGCGCGCACACACACACACACCCGCGCACATCCATACATATATATTACTGTTAAAGGTATATTTATATATGTGTATATTTGTAATTAGAGAGATGAAAAGCTTCTGTTCTTTTTCTCTTTTTTTTTCAAGGAGATCCATTACACTTCGTCCTGAGGCGACAAAAAGCTCATCCCAATTCCCTCTTGGATATGTTCCTCTTGACGGGACTGAACCGATTGACAGTGTTTTCTCTCTGCTGAAAAATGGCTCTTTTGTGGCTCCTGTTAACCGTATTGAAACTATTCATCGAGCGTACTTGGGTGTTAAGTACCTTGCACGGTCTGAATACCCCACAACGAGCATTGTGGATGTCGTTGGAGTAAATCTTCGCTTAAATGAGCTATGCTCACGTTTACTTATTCGAAGGGATTTTTGGCTACTTGAAGATTTTAATGATCCTGAGTTAAATACGAGTTTTGGGGTTCAAAATGTGTACTTTGACAACTATAAATGGTCACAGGTTTTATGGAAACGATTTCAGGTATTCGTTGAAGAATTTTTCCCGCTTTCTGATCACACACATTTAAGGTATACAGAGTATCTGGAATTGATAAAAAGTTTTTCACATTTTGAGCAAGGTGCAGCGTTGTCGCCACTACTTCCACGAAAGCTTAAGATTCATCCGCTTTTTGGAGTACCTTTACCTTCATTGGTAGATATGGAACCCTTACTTTTGTACAAGCGTTGGCTTATGAATTTTCGAGGTCCTTTGATGTTGCAGAAGGCTCTTGTGGTGCGAAGCGGCTGTGGTGCAGCCGCATTTGCGACGAGACTTTGTGGGGTACCTATGGTTCGAGGGGTGGATTCCAATCCGCGTGCAGTAGTAGGAAGCGTTAAAGATGCTACGCGTTTAGGAAAAGGGTGTGAAAGGATAAGCTTTCGCGTCGCTGAAATGTTTCCTCATAAAGATCAGATAAACTTAACGCCAAAGTACGATCTTATCATATTTTATCCTGACCAAGGCTGTATTGATTATATCTTTTTTGAAAGTAGTAGTGTTTATGCTCCTGGAGCAGAAGGCTTCGCTGGGAGTCTTGAACAATTTTTTAATGAGGCGGGGAGATTTCTATCGGATTCGGGAGTTCTGTGCGTTTGCTGTACAAACCTCCATTCCCTTATGAAGCCCACGGAATGTAATCCCATTGAGTATGAGGTGAAGGTAAACCGAAGGTGGGTTCTTCTTGACTACTACGATTTGCCGATAATGAAAAAAGGAGCTTTACATCACAGGCTGAATGATCCCAGGCGGCGCTTCCCAGACGAAATGAAGAAACATCTTCGTAGTGAGCTTTGGGTATTGCATAAATTGGAGTCTATTCCACATTTTGCTTTTTTTCATAACATTCCAGGCGCACAACCACCTTCCTCTGTGGCTTCTTTTTGGAGGAATAAGTCGATGACTAAGATGAGACGTGCGGTTATGAAGGAACAAGTCGAACTTCTTGGTGGTGATTGGGGCAGTTACAAGAATCGTATGATGCATCTCCTTCAGGATCATGCCGGTGACGATGAGGATGATGTGGCCCAAGTCGCTCGGATGACTCTTGATCCCAAATATCCCTTGGAGCTTGCTGAGCGAGCTCGTATAGCTTCTGAACAAAACAGAAAGAGTGAGCAAGTCTTTCATGACGATGTGGTCAAGCGTTTTGGTGACGCTTCTCCACGTGAGCTTTTTGATTTGCAAAATGTTTCTACGTAGTGGTGAAAGAGCTTCATTGTTGTACTTTATTTTGGGTGTTATTCGTTATGTTCGTTAAGGTAATAATGATTTTTTTTTATATTTATCTTGATAGTGTTGTTCGCGTGTTTCTTAGTAAGATATGAAATTTTTTTTATACTTAGTTGCTTTATCACAGTCTTGGTTGAGCTTCTATTTTAGCTTTTATTAAAAAAAAAAAATAGATTTTTTTTTCTTTTTTTTCCATTTTTTTTTTTTTAGTTTGTGTTTTTTGTTTCATTTTACATTTATATATGGAAACAATTCAGGAGTTTTTGACTCTTCGTCGTGAGGGTAGGGCTGACGAGGCATATGAACTACTGGCATCTGGAGCATCTATGGGATGCCCTTGGGGAGGCATGCACTACGGCGAGACAGTTCGTGAATTATTAAGAGATGAGTCACGTTTTGCGAAGAAAGGCTATTTGGACCCTGTTCCAATTGAAAAGATTGATGATAACACATACCAGCGTAAATTCAAATGGGACCGTGGAATGTTCGAGTATGGAAATTCCGGCTTTAAGTATTTAGGAATTCTTCCCTCTTGGCGCGAAATTTATTTTATAGAGGATGGAAGAATCCGCTTGGTGACGTCGAATAAACAGCCAAGGAACAGGTCTTTGTGGAATATGTTAGGACTCTAGGTTTTCTTTTCATTAGAATATCTTGCGTTTTGGTAAATCGAGTACGACTTAATATTACTCCTACTAAAATTGTTGGTATTGTTTCCATTAATAGCATATATATATATATATATATATATATATATATTCATTGAGTCGTCTGTGTGGGACATGTCCTGTAGTGAGGTGAAGTGAAAGTAAGTATGTCTTGCATGTAGTAGCATTTTCAATGCATACATATATATTGCTGGTAATAGAATAGCGTGTTTATTTGGAAAATCTATGCAATCTTTTGTTGGAATGTTACCATATATTTTTATATGTTTTTCGTCTGCTCTTTCATTTTGTGCATATGAGAAAAAACAAACCTTTATATCTATTTTGTCCTTTCTTTTTTGTTGTTTATTTTGCATATGCACTATTATTGTTGCAGCTCTTAGCCAAGGCTTTTATATGAAGCGTCCTCGCGAAAAACCTAAAGTAAAGGTTGTGGAAGCGCTTCGAGCAGGTGTTTCTGCTCTTAGTGTGTCAAGTTCTACGTCTACCAAGGAACTTGCGTGTCGCGACTCGCACGTGAAGACCATCACAAGTTTTTTTCAGGATGACGTGCATCCTGTTATGCAGATTTTTGGTATGCCTGGTACTGGAAAGACTGCAACAGTAAATTATGCGCTTGCTCAGTTTGCTCTTGCCGCAGACCCTGGACGGAAGCCTACAGCAGTCTTTCTCAATGGTTACGTTATTCAAAAAAATTCGGACATTTACTGGACGATTAATTCGCACTTGACAAAGGTGCGATTGGGGTACTGTGAGAACTCTTCTCCTGAACAATGCGCTGCACTGTTGGAAAAGCGTTTTAGGCATGGCTGGGGGGGAGGGAGGCCACCTCTTTGTATTATTGTAATAGATGAGGTGGACAAGGTTTTGAAGAGGCATCACAAGGCATTTTTTAGAATTGTAGATTGGCTAAGTTTTCCATATGCTTCATGTAAACTGATAACTATTTCCAATAGCATGGAGATTGCAGCAGATGCGAAAACAAGAAGTCGTCTTGATATTACGAAACGATTAGTTTTTGAGCCGTATAGACTTTCAGAGCTAAAAGAAATTCTCGAACGACGGGTGGGTCATATTAAGCCAGCTATTTTTGCTGAAAATGCTATTAACTATCTCTGTAACCAAACTGCTTCGCATTATGGAGATGTAAGACGTTTACTACAGTCAGCTTCAGCTGCTATTTGTGGTCTTATGATGCGAATTGAAGAGGGCTACCAGGTTCCATGTGAGAAGGAAGGGTTATTGTCTGTTCGCGATGTTCATGCTGTTGTTCGCCAAATTTTTCATGACCGTTTTGTTGAATTTATTCAAACCATTCGTCTTCCAATTGTTTTTATTTGTGTTGCTGTGATTGCTCATGAAACGAGCAAGGTCTTTCGAGTAAATCCAGTTGAGTCTCGTCTCTCGTTGGACAGCTTGTATTTGAGTATTAAACAGGCTCAAGAAGCATACAGCGTGCAGTTTGGTGGCATCAATTCTACTTCTCTTAGCTATTGTGCATATCTTGAAATTATTGAGATGCTACGCGAAGTTGCTTTAATTGATGTTTCAATAGGAGACGATCGTATACCAGTGAAAGTATTCAGACACCTTTTGGAAGCAATTGATACAGCTTATGTGTCTATGCTGCAGCCGTTTTCAACTGTTATTGATTCATGCCAGTTGCATGATATGTTTGGCGAGGGAATTTCACCGTTATTTAGGGCTTAAGGTCTTATTGCATTACTCCACGAAGGTGTTTAAAAAGTTTCAAAATCATATATATATATACATATATGCACAAATATGTGTTTGCATGTGTATGATTTGGCATTATTAGTTCTGTTTATATATATATATATATATATATATGTAATCTTATTTTTACTAAGTTTTTTTTGATTTTTTTTTGCAATTTATTTCTACATCTCTATATTCTTATATACATATGTATATTCTTATGCATGTATATATGTATTCTTTGATAGTATTAGAAAAATAAGGTATATCCAAGTGACATAGACAACCGTTTACATACTCTCTTGTCTATTTCCATGAGTTCTCATAGAGGGGCTTCAAGCTTTGCTGAAGCCGCTAAAGTTCTTTTTGACTCAGCAGCTAAGGTGGGGGCCGTGGAACCTTTGGGCATAGCGGGTAAGAAATACGCTCAGCAGCTGAAAAAGATTCAAAATCAAAGCAAGAGAAAAGGGGGGTCATTAGGTAGCGTGTCATACAAGGTTGCAGAATTTTTGTATACGAATAGAACCCCAAGGGCTAATATCGCAAAAGAAAATTTCACCACTATTGCTAAGCATGTTCCTCTTATCGATGTTCCACAGCATAAAATGAAAAAAAATATGTTACCGCCTGTACAGTCAGCGAAGCCAAGTGAATCACCTAGTTTAGCTTTTGTTTTGAAGACTCACGAGAGAATTCCACAAAGCGTACAATCAAAGGGTTTGACAGTGGAATTTTCTGTCCCTCATGTTCCCAAAATAGGGTTCCTGGATGAAAGTAAAAAAACGAACCTGAAATCTACTGCATCATCATCATCTTCAGAGGAGAGGAAAACAAAGGATTGTGAGATATTGTCACAACTCAACTCAAGAAATTCTGCTGTAGCAGAGATGAGTCCGATTTTTAAATCTAATACTTTTGCTGAGACAAGGTCTCTTCTTTTTACTGAAGAAACTGTGCAACCCCCCACTGAGGCACCCTCCTTGTCTAGGGTACAATTAGTACCGCCCCCGACACTTTCACCCCCACAAACTGCAAAAACACCAACACCGACAACTATGGTGCCTATTTCCTCTTCCATGGTTTCTTCTACCACTGCAGCTATTGAATTCCAGCAGGATACAACAATATCTGTGGATGTGTGGGAAATGCAGCGTGAACGAGAAATCGAGCAAGTGCGCAAAAATCAGGAGGAATTGGAGCGACGAAGGCTTATGTCTGAACGCGAGGAAGAATTCAAGACTCTTGGGGAGGAATGGATACGTCATCGAACTGAGGTTCAAAAAACTGTTACTGATAATGCTTTTGATATTGGTGCAAACAACCTAAAGAAACTCTATTTTGCTAATCAATGGGAAGTAGGTTTGCATTGTTTTGAGCAAATTGCTGCTGCATCGGGTGTGTCTACCTCTACCTTAAGGCATGCAGCTGGACTAATGGAAAAACGCCTTAATAGTGTACCATTGACAAAGCGTGATTTGATCACCTCCACTTTAATCCGCGAATTGAACAAACGAAATTTACAAGATGATGTAATCAGACTTAGTCTTCGGCATCAAAGAGGATCTTCTTTTCTTGAAGCCTATCGCTCTGCGCCCGAAAGAATTAAGGATCATTTGGGTTTTGATTTAGTGTGCAGGACTATTCCTCTATTAACAAGAGCTGGATACTGGGAAGAAGCTATGGAACTTATGGAAAAATCAGGACAACGATTCAACAACAAATCTGGTGTGCTGGAGATAAAATTATTGGAGTCATCAAAAAATTTGACGGAAGAGGCAAGAAAAACTATTATTGATCGTGTATCCAAGAATCTTACATCATCATCACGACTTTCTGTGCAACATAAAATTTTATTAGCAAAAATGCATAAGGGTGCGCAGAAACGACAAATGTTGACTCAATTGATCAACGCTAATGATGTAGATGAATCAGTCTATGCGGAATTAATACTTGCTACAGCAAAGGAAAAGGTAAAGGATGTACTGGATGAAATCGAAAAACGAGGGCTTAGCAGAGAAGATCCTGCTATCCTTGGGGCACTATGTTGGAAAGCCATTGATGAGGAAAATCCCCAGTCATTATTCCTCGAGATTGCACGACAGGAAACAATAATTGGAATTCGACCTGTTCATTTGAGGGCCGCCATTGCTATGGCGAGGGTATCTAAAACAGAAGAAACTTTGCGTTCTGTACTTCGTATTGTTAAAAAGGTTCCACATGTTCATGCCAAGTATACACTTCGAAAGATGTTACCACTGCTTCACGATAAAAACATGACTAGAGAAATTCTTGAACTTGCAGACCTTTATAGTGACTTTGTTCCTTTGGAGAATGCCATTCCTAATGCTGTCGCTTTTATTAACAATGCTCTACAAGAAGAAGGTCGTGAACCCCTCTCAGACAGTAGAGTGAGTACACTAATTATGCGAGGAGAGAAGTCTTCGCCAAAGGGTGCAGCTTCTTCTGCATTCAAAAGGACAAACTTTGACATTTCAACAGAACAAATGCTTCAGTACGCAAAAGAAAGAAATTGGGCAAAGGCGCTTGAGGTTGTCAAGGGAATACCTGATAACTCACTAGAGGATATGGAAACTGTTACCCTTTTCTATAATTGTGCTATGAGTGCGTGTGTAGATAAGGTTGACATTGCACATTCTCTGTACAACACAATGGTTGAAAAGAGTATTCCTATCAATGCAACGACAAATAATGCGCTCCTGAGTTCTATAGTACGATCTGGAAATACACAAGAGGTAAATACGTTTTACAAAAGAACCGACTCCTCTTCTCGAGATATCAACACTTACTCTATCATGCTTTCCTTTCTCGGAAAGGTTGGGCTTTGGAAAGAGGCAGAGGAAGTCTTTCAGGATGCTCGCGCTGGATCATCAAAACTCCCCCCAATGGTCTACGCCCTAGCTATAGGTGCATTAAATAATCACACTTGGAGTGGTACATGGGATGTTTTTCAGGATCTAATCAAGGAGCATGGGTCACAGAATGTCAAAGAGGTAATAGTGAACAAGGTGGTTAGGTGTCTGACGCAACACAAACGTACCGCAGAGCTACAAAAACTAGAAACAGAACTTTTAAAAAAGAAAAAGAAGAAGCAATAAGAACACGGAAATGTTTTAAAACTTGTCCTTGAGTATTTCCACTGTTTCTCTTCTCTGTGTTGTGATAGTGCAAGAGTTTTCTCGTTATTATTATTTTTTTTTTCTCTTTTTGCTGTTTTTTTTTTTTTTTTGTGTGTGTGTGTGTTCGTTTCAATATTTGCTCGTGGAGTATCTCACATATTATTTTACTATTGAGTTTTATTTGTAAATCTTCGCTATTTTGTCTTTAAATCATCGTGATTACTAATTGTGAATTGTTTTTTTCTTTCTTTTTTTTTCTTCTTTTTTTGGCGCATGCCCTTCATCATGAATCTTGAATACCCTCTAATCATGTCGTTCTTGTAATGATAGAATGGAGAATGCCCTAAAGTCAGGTGTTTCTATAACACCCTTGGATGATGAAAAAGTCTCTGAATTTTGGAAATTATTGGAGAAACTATGCTACAATCCAAATGATAATGAGGCTGAAGCTCAGGTGGTCCATTTCCTTCTTGAATTAATGACGATAACATCCTTTCATACAGTAGTGTCGAACATATTACAAAAGACGCAAATCCTTTGCGTCATTGTACGTACATTAGGTGTAGAGGAGCGTCTACATTCTCTTGTGGCCAGGGGGTATGTAAAGGATTACCTGGGCGTTATTGAACTTGCGTCAGAGGCAAACCCTCAACTTACCTTATGTCATATCCTGCGTGAAGATTCTGAAGACTCAGAGTTCAAATCATTTTTGACCCTTTTTTCAAGGATTTCTCTTGTTTGTGATGATGTGACGATTGGACAAGCATGCTGTGATTCTCTGGTGAGATCAATCTCGTTTCTTCTATCTGATGCACAGAACTGCTCAGTTTTACTTTCAGGAAAGTATTCCCCTTTTGATGTCTTTTGCGCAGCTGTCAAAGATGTACCAGAAATACACCAATTCGCTCGGCTAATGGCACTAAAAGGACTTATTCAGGTTCTCTTACACACAGCTAATTTTACTAAAGTGTGGGTTGAGCATTTTTCCATATTTAGTGGACCAGCGTTATGTTGGTCGTTCCTCGTACATTGGTGTGAAATGGGAGAAGAGGAGTGCATGTCCCTTTCTCCAGAGGATACATTGGTATTTGAAACACTGTGTCTTCTTCTTGCACTGCCTGACGCTGGAAGAAAACCTAGTTATTCATTCTACTTGTGTTTGAAAGGTGCCCACTGGGAGCAAGATGATAGGGAACCTAGTACCTCCACGTATTTGGTTAAAGTGGGTTCATTTGGACTAAAAGTAACGCTACAAGCTGCCACTGCTTCTATGAAGTTTCGTCCCACGGTGTTTCCCTATTTAGCTCTTCTTGTATTTAAGACGATTCGCATTGGGAGTGCAGATATTATTGCTACCGGTGGTGTTAGTGAGGATCTTGTTCACATTATTCGAAAACATGCCTTGTCATGCGCTGAATCCGATGATCCTTATCTAGGTATTTTTATCGGAATAATTGTACGCTTATGTGCCTCACTCTGCGTTTCCCAGGAAACTTTTGCTAAACAAAAGAGCGGAGCTGTCAATCTTTGTGCTCTTGTTATTGAACTTTCGGCCAAATCCACATTTTTAGCATTGAGTTATGCTATTCGGACTATTATTCTCATAAGCAATTTTTCCAATGAGGAATTGTTTTTTACGTACCTGGTTTCTGCTCAGCTTTTTACGGAAATTACTAAAAGACTTTTGAGCACTAAAGAATCTGAGGAGTTTTTTTTGATCTTACGACTTTTAACAGATATGTGCAGCAAAGTACCAGCCCTCCAGGATAAATTTTTACCTTTTTCTAGAACTGTGGTAGATCTGATGCGTACTCAAGTTCATAATGGACCTCGCCTTTTTATCTGTTGTTCAAAATTGCTTAATCTTGTTTTGACACATTCTGGTGATGATGCCGTCTTTATTTATGATTCGCTGAAAGATCTTATTGTACAGAACAACTTTTCCTGCAGTAAATCTATCATGTCAGGATGTTGGGGACTTCAAACATGTGTGCAATTGGTGAGAAATAATAACCATGCGATGCTGTATTTGAGTAATGAGGTCAATACATTGCTGTGTACCTTAAGTAACCTGTGTTTGAGAATAAGTGACGAATATGCTTTAGTTTCGAATGGTGATTTTTGTCAGCTATTTGGGAAAATGCGATCTTATCACAGACATCAGAGAGACTCTGCAGGCACAAGTGACATCTCAAGTAGGTATTTACTTTTGTGCGACTTTTTGATTTTGCTATTGCACCTCTTTTGCGTCATACAGACAAATGTGGTGGATGATTCATGTGCTTTTATTTGTGAAAGATTGACGAACATTATCCGCAAAGGGCCTTTTCTACAATGCAGATTCTATACATCCATCGTTGTTCGAACCTTTATCGGCTTATCTTCACAAAGTTCTGCTATTGTATTTAGGGCGTTAACTGTTTCACAGGATAATCTTGGTGTGGAGCCAGTAACACGCCAGGATTTGAGTAGCGACTGGTTTCTAATACCGTCCTACGGTGATGCTATGTTTGCATATGAACAACAACGTATTCTCCGTCCCTCGTATATGGAAAGTCTTCAGCACTTGCTTGCTAAAGAGGCTACATCAGCTCAAAGTGCCCTTCTCGCGTCTTCTATTATACAATTATTTGTGGAGTTGTTTAATAATTCTCAGGAAAACATTTGTATTCTTACCAAAAATAAAACAGCTGCGCTTCTAGCTAAGTTGTTTGCTGTCGTAATATCTGAGAAATCAGACTATAAGCAAAAATGTTTCGAGCGTTTAGTAAACGTAACAAAACATCTGGGAGTATGTGGTGTCAATCAAGAGGCAATGCTTTATTTAATGAAAATGTGCGTACAGGATCTCTCAGATGAATTGGTTGAATATGATAGCCATAGAACCGAGATTGTACTGCGTTTATGGAGATGGCTATTCGTGACATCATTCCCATTTACGCAACCAGTGGCTTTTTATGGTTTAGCACCTGGATATCCTATTGTAGCAGGATTCCATTTGAATGCCGTGAGTCGAATGAAAAAAGACATGGGATTTTTTGGTGGTTTAGATATACCTATTCAACGAGGATTATCAAAACATAAGAGTTGTCTCTCTGCTGTCATTTGGTTTTTTGTTGAAACAAGTCCTCATAAAGTAGACTGCTTACCACTTTCACTCTGTTTTGATCAAGGACGTACTTGTTTGGTTATATTATTATCGAGCGACGGTACACTTAAAGTACGAGTGGGTATAAAAGGGGCTCATCAATTACGTTCCAAGGAGATTCCTGTTCCCGATATTAAAGTTCCAAGTCAACAGTGGTGCATGCTTTGTGTCTCTCTGCTTGATGTCGGGTGGAGCTCTCTTCGCTCAAAGATAGTACTAAACATACACATCTCCCTACAAACTGTGCAGAGAAATACTGTGCCACTTCTCTATTATGGTAAAGAAATTGCTGTGCGATTGGAAATGTCACTTGGTGTTTTAGAAAAAACGGATAACCTCTTTAGGGAGGTAACTGGAGCCACACTCGGCATGACCTGCTCACCTACACGTAACATTATGCAACAATTTCTCTTCGGTTCGTTAGCAGTCTTTGATGAACCTCTTTCACGGTTAGAGATTTTATTACTTTTCGCAATGGGAAGTGATAACCTTTTTTCCCTTTCATTTACTGATTTTGATTTTATTGTGGGTCTTTATCCTTCTCTTGCCAATGTACTTCTTCTTCATGAGATGACGCTTGTAGAGGAGATACTGCTGCTTACTGCAATGTGGATTAAGTACGAAAGCGGATGTGGTAGAGAAGATTTTTTTCGTTTTTCTGAATTAACATTTCCATTTAGTAGGTACTTGTCAAAAGAGCGACTTCCTGTTTTGGTTGGTGTGTGCGATGGTGAACTTTGTATGGAGGGAAATGTGGATTTTTTTGGACCCTTTGGAGAGTACGCGGATCAAAAGGGCCCTAATACTTCCGTTGTGATTGCAATACCTGACCGTCTGGTAAGGAGTAAGCCTATTATACCTATTACACTCAAACTCTCAACGGATCATCATGAACTTCAACGTTCCGGTAAGACTGCAGTAGTTGATGGACTTCGTTTTCATTTAGTATCTCCTTGTTACTCTGTTTTGGATGCTTTTGGAGGAATTCCCTTCTTTATCTGGCTCGCTACATTGCAGAAGCCTTCTTCTCATGCACTTGAAGAGGCCTGGAAATGTATGAGTAGCATTATTACATGTCACTGTGCTGATCGATTATTTTATCAAATTCCCTCATGTGGTGGCAGCAACCTTGTGAGTCTTTTAAGAGCTACACTCCATACACGTATAACAGTTACAGAACAAATAGCAGTCGCTGTCTGCGAAGCTGTTGGTCAGAGGATAATTCTACGAGCAGATCTTTTACCACTTCTTCTGAATTTTGCTTTGTGGTCGCAGGAACCAATAGCCTTTGGGGTAGTTTTAAGGAAGCTGCAACAATTTCTTACGGATGAGCATTATGGTCAATTTAATCATTACTTACTTCAAAATGGTATTGATGTACCTTGTGATGTTGGGTGTTGTTTTGCTGTAGAGGAATTTTTTTTACATCTTATTATGTATTTCGCTGGTGATACCAATGGCATGTGGGACGTGTCCCTTATTTCACTTGCTACACCATTTATTATCACACTAAGCAAGACAACATTTCACCTCAGACGAATCATTCAGACAGTAATATGCTTTACTATAAGCGAGGAAATGCCTCTTCCTTTGGCGGTGGAGTGGGCTTTGGGACTACTTGGCGCTGCGCAAACGAGTATGCAAAGTAAAAATGAAATAATTAGAGATGAATATCTGACTTCTGATATCCTGGCTTTGTTTAAGTGCCCAAGTGAGGCAGTAAGGTCAAAAGCACTTTCTTTACTTTCATGGGTAGTATTGGGAAAAGAACACCTCAGTTGTATGGTTGATGAGTACTTGGCAAGGAAGACAATGCGCCTAAACTTACCATGGTTGAGTGAAAATGAAATAAAAACGATGTTTGATGCTATAGAGCAGAGTGTTCGCGTGGGTTCCACAGATCCTGCACGAGTATATATTCTTTTTCTTTTAGTATTGCTAGTACATATGCCCTGTAGTTTACAATCACGAATCGTGGCGATTTTGAAAGATGTTACACTTAGAAAGGGTCCGCTGATACATGACCTAGTTTTTCCAAAGGACCGAGATGATGTGCAACCTTTTTCGGTATCCGTGCAATACTATATTTTAAGTGTACTGAAATCTATTGATAGTGATTCACCATTAATGGAAAGTCTTGTTCAACTTATCTTGATGATCAATATATACATGGTTGAAATCTCATGGGATGACGACGAGTGTGCATCCTCGGGTCGTGTTTTAAGTGATACCACATTGGCAGTTATCTTTACCACTAACACGATCAGAGATATTGAACTTAATGGTGGAATAAGCAACGCGGTGAAGGAAGCTCGATCTCTATCTATTCATTTTTGTGCACCATGCCTGGAAACTTTCACGCGATTGTCTAAACAGAACTGTTCCAAATCTTTTCTGAATGATTATTTGACCTTCTTTCAAGCAGTTGCTACAGTTATCGTCTTGTTGCTAGATTGCAATGAGGGTGATTTGCTAGATAACCTCAAAACACCGGAGGAGAATGCTCTTAGTGATGTGGTACTTGAAACTACATATATGAACTACTTTGGAAAATCGTTATGTCTCTCTTCTCAGCGTACAGGTTGGGGTCTTATTTTACTTTTTTTTGAATGCACCCGGCGACTCATGTTTGTGCTTCAAATGGGTGATGCTGTCCCAAAGGAAAAGGATGTTGTGAATAGTGCCTATAAAGAGCTTTTATTGCTGCAATGGAAAATTGCGGTCTTTACTCTTTATACAGCTGAAAAAAATGACGATGATATAGTAAGAGACTTGGTGCTTCTGCACCTTGCTCACAGTGGGACTATACAGTATGGATACAATACTTCAACATGGGAAAAGAAAAATATGCTTGTTAAGGCACCTAAAAACTCAACATGGAGGCAACTTAATTTTTCTTCGAATACCCTACTCACAGAACTATTAAAGAATGGTGTGCGTACAGAATCGCTAAAAGAAAGTGCACCATGGTTAATTCTTTTAAGAGCTGCAATGAGTTTCCTGAATTCTTCAAAACTTGAGAACACTGGTGCGTTTAGTACTGCCATCTCTTTATGCCGTCTTGTGCGATATAACACGAATATATGGACTCTTGTAAAAAGTGGTTTATCATCCTCCACTGTGACAGAGCTTGATGCGGTGCTGTGTTCTGATAAGAATGCACAATCTTCTCACGAGGGTACGTCAAGTGGCTTTTTTTGGGGTATCGAGTTTTCCCGTCAAGGTGTTGCTGCTTTGGAAAAATATGTGCAATCTGTACGACTCTCATCTCTCACTGTGTTAAGACGATTTCACTCACGACCAGTGCCATTGCTTTTAAAGACTGACCCCAAGCGGGCGGCGCAACGTCACGTTCAAGTAAGTCCAGCGATGCATCAATTTCAGGCATCACTTTGGCGAAGAGCAGATTTGTATAAAAGGTCTATACAGGAAGATGATAATATTGTTTTAGCTACTCACGCTGCATATCGCTTTGCCTTGCTCCCATGGTGGGGGCATCTTGTAAGTCTTTATTCTCAGACCCCTGTTCCACTTAATCGTTGGGAATTGGATCGTTTCATGGGCCCAGAATGGCAACGTTGTAGATTTCGTCGTTTTATTCATGATGCGCACATTACAACAGGGAATGATACTAGTCAGTTGATTCGAGCTGTTTACCGAAAATCTATGACCTATCCTGATGATGTGGCTCTTTTGGAATTTGACTCTATAACAGCTGTACCACAACTATTAACAAATCAACTTTTGGGAACTGGCTCCTTTGCTGTAAAGTGTAAACTTGTTTTACCTATGGACCGAGTTCCTATCATGTTATATGTTTCATCACAAAGAATATCATATGTAGTAGAATGGTTTACACATCGTCCGGCACAGGTAGAGAAGGAATCCATGCATACTCAAACAGGAAATCCAATCTTTGTAGATACATATGATCCAGTCAGTAGATTACCAAAGATGTTTAAATATAAACATGAGATACCTCGAATTCGTCGTGTTATAGATGTCTCTTTCATACGTGCTGTTTGGCCGCGTCGAAACTTATTACAGTCATGTGCACTGGAAATATTTTTTTCAACGGGTGAGTCATTATTTTTGGCATTTGACTCGGAGGAACTAAGAAAGCACGTGTCCGATCTCATTACAGGGGTGGCACGCCCATACCTTGACAAGACTCTTTTTCTTAACGAAGCAAACTTAAAGATGTGGCGAAACTGGTGGTGTGAGGGACGAATAACTAACTTTCAGTATTTAATGTATCTGAATTTGGCTTCTGGTAGATCCTATGGTGACCTTCGCCAGTATCCAATTTTTCCACATATTGTGGCAGATTTTCTATCTGATACGCTTGATCTTACTTCTTCTGCTTCGTTTCGTCGACTTGCTTACCCAATGGGGGCACAAACTACAGATCGAGAAGAAAAAGCTGTCGCAAAGTATGCCGAGATCGCATCAAATTCTAGGGCTGGTATGCAGAATGATACTATTGATTTAATACCACATCATCATGGATCCCATTATTCTCCTCTTGGCGGTGTATTGCATTTTCTTGTTCGTGTACAACCATTTACGGATTATTTTTTGGATATGAATTCTAAACTTGATGATGCAGATCGTGTCTTTGATTCAATGGCAACAGCCTACGCTATATCGACTGGAAAAGATGTGAAGGAATTAGTACCTGAACTATATTGCGTTTCTGATGTCTTTGTAAATTCTAACCACATACCTTTTGGTACAAAACAAAATGGTGAGATGGTTGATAATGTGCAGTTACCTCCTTGGGCATCATCCCCACGTGAACTTGGGCAGAAGCTTCTTGAGGCGCTAGAAAGCCGATATGTTTCGGAAAATCTCCACAGTTGGATTGATCTTATTTTTGGTTTCAAGCAACGGGGTAAAGAGGCTATAGCTACGGTAAATGTTTTCCACCCATTAACATATGAAGGCTCTGTTGATCTTGCCTCTATTTTAGATCCTGTTCTGCGTTCTAGTCATGAAACACAGATTGACTGCTTTGGTCAGACACCTCTGCAACTTTTTATTCAACCACACAAACAGAGAGTAAAGTTATCTGACTTACCTTTTTTTCAGAGTCCTTGCCCCACACTTAGATATGACGCCTCCGCTGCAAAGACATGTGCTCTTCTTCATCCAAAGCAACTCATTCCATCAAATTCGTATAAGGCAAATGATGGAACAAATGTTGTGTTTGTCCGCTCTAAACACACAACAGCCGCTCGTGGGGCTGAAGAGTCCAGTGAATGGAAGTTTCCTCTCTCTCAGACTCGACCCATCACACTGCCCAAAGGTTTTGTACCTTTTACCATCATAAATGATCAGTTGAGGGATTGTATATTTTTTCGATTGAACTGTCTCATTCTTGTGGATGCAAAAGATTGGTCGAGGGAAGTATCCTCTTTTCATGTTACAAATGGAAAAATTACCATATGTGCCGTTGATTATCCTATGGTTTTTGTTGGTTTGGAATCCGGTGCCATTCATGTTATAAAAATTACAAATGAAGAGTGTGGCGATGTGCACCTTCCTTGTAAAGACGAGGGTGTCGAGAGAGCTAGTGTGCTGGACATAGTTGAGAAAATTTTACGTGATGAGTTAAAATCTACGCGTGTGAGAGCTACTTTTCAAAGTCGTATGTGTCTGTTATACGGACACACAGCACCTGTGACGGCCCTTACCGTGTCTCATGAATGGGGTATTTTGGTATCATCGGCTATGGATTACACTGTGGCAATATGGGATATTAGTCGTTGTGTCCTCCTCCGCACCATACCTTCACCAAGCTTCTCACAGAACAATCCTGAGTCTTTGCTTACGGAAATAATGTGGCAGTTTTGTGAGATTCAAAGAAATCTTTGGTATTACAATCTCATTACTGTAAATGCCAAAGAGGGTGATATTATTTTAGCGGGTCATTCCCAGAGTGGTATCCACGCAGTTCGTATGTTTACACTCAATGGCCTATTTGTGGGGGATTTTTCCCTCGATAGTGAGCCCGCCACCGCTATCCTCTCCGTTGGTGCAGTGGTATTTATAGCACACGGATCCACCGTGCGCGTTGTACACGAGAAGACAATGCAATGGATTTGTGATCTCACACATCCAAACATTGAGGATAACATTGAATCCTTAGCACTAAGTCCAACTGGAAATATACTCGCGGCATGTGATCGCAAAGCAAATCTAGTCACCTGGAAAGTAACACCATAAGAATAGTATGTGAAGGAAAACAAAGAACATGGAATACTAAAAAAAAAAAAAAGAAAGAAAGAAAATCATTAAATAAAAGAAAAAGAAGCGAGAGGAGACGGAGTCCAAAAAAGATAACAAAAGAATGCGTAATGACACCTTTTTTTTTCATATTACTTCGCCCTCTTTCTTCTTCTTTCTCTTGCTTGAGTGCATACGGAATCGTAAAAAAAAAAAAAATGAACAAAAGAACCTTTCCCAGATTCTAAAAGTCCAACTTATTTACTACATGGACGACAACCGACAAAAACACACTCAAAAAAGAGAAAAAAAAAACGAGGAAGAAGAGAAAAGATTCAGAACAAAATTCAGCAAGGAAAAACATTTTGTTTGTCTATTTTTTTTTTTATATTCTCTTTCGACTTTTTTTTTTTTTCTTCTCCGTTTCCTTTTGCTTGAAGGGTTTGTATGTGTAGAGTCTAACTTCAAATATTATTCAAGAGGAGACGCTCTATGCAAAAATGGTGTTTGCGCCTTCGTGGGTCTCAAGAGGATCTATCTTTGCTCGACGCCGTGGGGAGCGAGTTGGTGCACGTGCAGAAATGCCGATAACCTCAGGAAGGGTTTCATTGGCTCCTATTCTCTTTGCTCTGGGAGCGCAGGCGATGATTGTCACTTTTCTTCTCTGGTCGCGGGGTGAGAAGATGCACATGGTGTCTCTACTCCTTTTGGCGTGTGGTTTCAATGGAATGATGGCTTTTAACTGGTCGGCTGATCCAGGATTTGTATTAGAGTCCGATGAACCATGCGAAAATGAGGAGACAGACCTTCATCATTGGTGCCGTGTATGTGAGCAGTGGCAACCTTTACGGGCGAAGCATTGTGATTGTTGCGGGAGATGTGTGCGCAAATATGACCACCACTGCTACTGGGTTGGAGGGTGTGTTGGTGAAATGAATCATCTTCGTTTCTTTCTCCTACTTGTGTCGGCAGTGGCTTATTTTTTTGCCCTCCTTCAGGAGGTTATCCGTGGTTTTCAACTAGCAAATCAACCGACGATGGATATGGCAATCGTGCGAAATGCTCCGTTTATTTTGTTATTTATTGGAATTGGATTTACAGTTCTTGTGCTGTTTATTTTGTGTGTCTTTCACGCGGTGCTTCTTGCCACCAACCAGACAACGTGGGAGTTTTCGAGCCATAACCACATCACGTATCTTCGTTCTCGTCAAAGAAACCCTTTTAACCGAGGTATATGGTTGAATATTGCATTTCTCTTTAAACGCGGAACAATCGATTGGCGTGGTGTTTTGCAACTTTCAGAACGTCGCTCTGATGTTGTGTGATTGTTCACCCTTTGTAAGTTCTTTTTGTGCATCTCAAACTTCCTTCACTATTCTTCTCACATCTCTTTTTTTTCTTTTCTTTCTATGCACGAATGCGTGCGTGTATGCTTCTTGTTTTTACTTTTTATGCAGTTATTTACACACACACATATATATATATATATACATATATATATTTATCTTTCGAATCTCTTTTAAACAAAATACTATGACTCTCTTTTTAATCTGACTGCTTTTTGATTTTTCCCGTTATTACTAAAGGGATTTTTTAGTGTTGTGTTGAGCATTTTAATTCTCATTGTATCAATTTTCTATTTACGTATTGTTTTCTTTATTATTTTTATTATTATTTTTCCTTCTTTTTATTTTTCTTATGTTTTTTTGATGTTTTTATTTATTTATTTCGCTAATAGGCTTATTCAAGAATGCCAGCTGTACAGAAAAAAGCTAAAAAAGGGAAGAAGGCCAAAAAGGTCATTGATCCCATTGCGCTTGAGCGAGCTCGCATAGAGGAGGCGGATCGACATCAACGCGAGGAGGCTATGCTTATTGCGCGTATGAGAGAACTTATGGATGAAGAGGAGGCGTTGACAGCAAAGTCTGCCACTGCTGTGGAGGCACGTTGGATAGTTTTTCTCCGTGAATGCAAACGTAAGGAGTTGGTTGCCGAGATTGGTGTTTTGCGTCGTATGTTCGAGTCATCTATTGACCGAAAAAACGCCGTGATTGAGATGCTATTCACTGACCTGGAAGAGGCTGAGGAACAGCAGCGTCTCGTTTTTCAATCTCACATGTCCACTGTGGATTCCCTCATTCAACTCCAGAGTCGTAGGATGGATGATCTTGAGACGGAATTTGAACGAGACTTGCTGGAGATGAAAGGGGATTACGAGTTGGAGATGACAGAGTTGGCACGCCGGCACAACCACGAGATATCAGACCTCAAACTCATTCTCGAAAACATGGCCACCGAGGCGGAACACCTTGAGAAGAAACTGCAGGAAGACATCTCCGAGGCTCACGAAACTGCATTGGAGAAGATGGAGGAGGATAGAAAGCAGATGCAAAATGAACTTATTCGCACGAGTGAAACCATTCGAGCTGAACTCGATTCAAGGTACAAGGATTTCATGGCTACTGCGCAGGTAAACATGAAGGACTACATGGATAAATCTCGGGAAGACGCCGAAACCACGGAGCGTATAGCGTCTCAAGTAAAACGTATTGAAAAGCTTCAAGAGAGCGTTACCTCATGGCGAACCAATCTTGCCCGAAATGCAAAGGAATGGGAACAGAAAAACAGTGCCATTCAACAGGAACGCGACGCGACTATTCGACACCTGAAATCTTTAAAAAACAAGATGCAAAATTGGCGCAAAAAGGAAGCATCGCGTTTAGCAGAGTTTATTAAGAATGCCAAGTCCGCTGAGGACACCTTGTGTGGGGTTGCGAAGAACGCCGAGCGCATTTTGCGGCTTGTCGAATTATGCAAGCCACTCGAGACGGAGCGGGAGCGCGTCCTCATGTTTGACTCCAACATTTCAACCCACATGATAGAGCAGGAGGTGAAGCGACTTGTTGCCAGAGATGCCACAGGAGGAGGGGATCAGCTTCAAATCCTTCCGACTGACGAGATGACGGCGCCGGATGCCGCGGCATCGTCCGAGGAGTGGCGTCTTCTAGAGCGGTTTTGGATGCGGCACAACAAGGTGGTTCTCGATAATGTGGCCATCGCGCAGGAACGACACCACCTTGAAGAGGAAAACAAGAAACTGCAGCATTTGCTACGTCAGTACCTGGACGAGATTAGCGTCAATGATGCGGTTATGCGCGGGCCCAACACATTACTACTGATGCAACGAGCACCGAACGTTGTGGAGGCGGCCCAACGCACTGGTGCAGGTGACGCAGAGCGTGGGTATAACACGGTAGTGGTAGAGGGCAACAAATTTGTTCGTGATGTAACGAAGCAAGTATCCATGCGATGAGTAAGAGAGGAAATATATGTTTATATAGATTTTTCTTTCTTTCGTTGAAAAGTTTGCGTTGATACAATTTATTGAGTTATGTATAGTTCGTTCTTTTGGTGTCCGTTGTTGTGTATTTAAGCCCACACCGTGACGAAGTGAAACTCTACAAAAACATATATCTATATATATATATATATATATATATATATATATATGAGAAGTAAAAAAGAAAAAAAAACGCTCATTTTCTTTTCTTTTGTTCTTTTTTTTTTTTGAGGATATAAATAAAGGAGCTCGTTTTCTCGTATACATACATATGTTGATTTTTATTTTATTTTATGTATACATACGTTCGTAGGGGTTTCTATATGTATTTGCTTATTTATATTTATGTATATATTTATATATATGATTTTTGCTTGTGCTTTTTTTTTCTTATTTTTTTTTTCTTTTCGTTTTGCCACCATCATCCCTCCCTCCAAACCACTTTGTATGAAAGATATAGTTATGCGACGCCTGGGATTTATCACTAGACACCAATGGATCTTTTCCCATCGCCTTTTTGGGAATAGTGTTCAGGCACCCGAGGCAATCAAAGCCATGCTTGCTGCCGATGAGAGCGAACAAAAGCGGCGCGAGTTGGGGGTGGACACGCGTGCCGTTGTCTTTGCGTGTGGCTCGAGCGCGGATCACCGACCGCGTATTGCGGCGGCGGAGGCGTTCGATATCGCCGCCGCTGCCCTCCCGCGTGCACCGAACCTTTGCGTTATGCACAT
The DNA here is from genome assembly GCA_030849715.1 of Trypanosoma mega. Lineage (NCBI taxonomy): Eukaryota > Euglenozoa > Kinetoplastea > Trypanosomatida > Trypanosomatidae > Trypanosoma > Trypanosoma mega. The sequence continues at coordinate 49,716 of JASANV010001482.1, read as the reverse complement.
TTCACTTGACTACGCGGGAATGATTGATGCGCCGGAGGTGGTGTGGTTTAACCTCTGCCGCGCCAATGGCGTGACGCCGTCGACTGTGCGACCGCAGCAGTTACACATGATGGGCGGTGCAGTGCGTCACCAACGGGTAGGCGGGGGGTATATTCAACTCCTCCTCGGCTGCGTTCCGGACCTCGAAACGGATGTCTTCACCTTTGACGCTATTCCAGAGCCGAATGAGCTCGACGGCAGCGGCACGAGCGGCCGCCCACCGCCTGTGTTGGGCATCGCGTTTGTGGACAATCAACTTGCATTGCAGCACGAGCGCCCTCTCGCCGCGCGCATGCAGATGTTAGCGGATCGTCTTGGCGCGGCACCCCTTCTTGGCGGCGTGTATCCACCAACACAGCCAAGCACGTCGGGCAGTAATGCGGAGGGGGCGTTGGGGGATTCGATTTGCTTTATTCATGACCGCGTGTACACGGGCAGTGCGGCGGGGGTTGTGTTGCGCAGCGCCAACATGCGCGCGCACCGAGTGAGCATTGTGCCATCTATTAGTGTAGGCAGCGCAACGGTGACGGCTATGCAATCCGTCGACGGCGGTTTCGTCCTCTCGTCCCTAAATGGGCGGCGCGCAACGGATGTCATACGTGACGCCTATGCCGCACCAGATTTGTGTCATGGTGCATCGAAGGTTTTTCTCGGATGGCGTCACAATGGGGTGTGCGTGCCGATCGCATTCACAGGACGCCCCGAAACGGGCGATTTGCACTTCACCGCCCCGTCTGGTGTGCGCGTGGCGAGCGGCGACGTCGTGGAGCTGCTGGTGGACGATGTCGAACTCGACACCGAGGCGGCCGCGGCGGAGCTCATTGGGCTGCAAAAACAACTCTCCATTTTAAACGTCGTGAAGGACATCAACGTGGCACGCGAGGCGCGACGGAGTGTGGTCGTCGCATCCGCCGCCGCGCTGCACTTTTCGCATGGCGGAATGAATGTCCTCGCCCGACCAGAAGTGAATCTCACCCTCGGCAATGCGGCGGCGGTTTTTGCGCCATCTGTGCTTCAGCGCTGCGTGGGGCAGCACTGCCCAACAGCCGGTGCTTTCTGTCCGGGACAAATCCTCTCTGTCGGCGGCGCTGCCGGGGTGTTTGCGCGAAGTAGCACATACTGTGTTCTCGAAGGTCTTCGATGATTAGAGGCATGGAACTTCTGTTGGCCTGTGTGCATGCACCAGCACAGAGAGAGAGAGAGTGTGTGTGTGTGTTTGTGTTGTGGCAAGCATGAAGGGAGAGATGGCAACCTCATGACAGCAATTTAACATACATAGACATACAAACAAGAGGAAAACGAAAAAAAAAAAAGGAGGAAGGGCATAAGGAAATAATCAAAAAAAAAAAAGAAGAGAGGTTTGCGGTGAATAGGGGTAGAGTGGGACAAAATCGAAACACCGAAAAGAAAGCCATAGCCACAGAAAAAAAAAAAATCAATATCATCAACTACAACACGAAAAACGGGATGAATCTTCTCTCTGACTCCTCCACCTCCAGCAACGCCATCAAGGAAAAAAAAGAAATGATAGGAATCTTGGGATGGCAGGATAAGAGGTACTATCGCGGTGCGATGACGTTGCGCATCCTGACAAGGAATCTTACGCATACACAGGATATCATATTATATATATATATATATATATATATATATATATATATATATATTTGTTTATTGGTATTCTCTGTGTGTGTATGTTTATATATGTGGTTTTGTGCCTTTTTCACAGTAGGACACCTTCATCACCACGTTGTTTACTTTTCTTCCTTATTACATTTTTTTTTTATATGCGTGTGTGCGTGTTTGCGTTATGATTATTGATTTACAATTTTTATTTTATTTCTGATGATGTTAATACTAACTTTTGTATTTGAAACTGTTAATGTGCTCTCCTCGTTCAATTTCCTTTTTGTTCATGCTCACTCTTGTTGCCATTCCCAAGGGCTGTTTTCTCTCATTGACCTGCGGCGTGGCCTTGTATGGCGTGTGCGCAGGTGGTAGTTGACGCCCATGCCGTTGTGCATGGCGGGTGGTCTCCGAGCGAGTTGCATGTGCTCGCGCCGCACGCGGACCCGCTTGTCCCGTCACAGCCGCCTGTGGTCGCTGCGGAGGCCACTCTTATGCGTCTCCGCCCCTCCATGCTTTCCGTCCCGTTCGAGACGCTGCAGTGCTTTTGGGATCCCCGCGTCGACCGCCTCGCGCCGCCGTCGGCCGCCGACGTCTTGGAATCCGGCGGGACGATGTGCGCGCCGTCCTCGTGGCGCCGGCGCGGCGTGGGCGCGGAGGTCTGCGCGGACGGGCCGTGGCTGCGCGTGGTGTCGGCCTTTCCGCACCGCCGCTACGCCGTCGACCGCCCGCTGCGGCACCTCGGCGTCCTCCTCGACGCGATGCGCGTGAGCTTCCCGCACCTCCTCGTCCCCGCGGCGCCGGAGCCGTCGGTGCAGCTCGCGCGCAGCCTCTGCGCCTTCGTCGCGTCCCACGCGCGCGCCACGGCGGCGTACCTCCCGCTCCTCTACTTTCTGTACGAGCCGGACGAGCACGGCGCCTCCGCCTTCTTCGCCGCCCTCGACGACCTCGTGCGCCGCCGCCTCGCCGCCGACGCGGCCCTCCTCGACGCCCTCAAGCCGCGCGAGGCCTCGTGGTTCGGGTGGGCCGCCCCGAGGCCGAGCGCGGCGTCGGCGGACGAGGAGAGGCGCTTCGCCGACGTCCACTCGGCGCGTCTCCCGCCCGCGCTGTCGGGGCGCCTCGCGTTGGCCGACGAGAGGGCGGAGGCGCTGCGCGACGCCCGTTTGGCCGCGATTGGGCTGCGCGACGCCCTCATGGCCGGCGCCGACGCGTTCGAGGCGGTCGCGGAGTGGTGCGCGCGGCCGAAAGCCTCTCTTCTGCAGCGCGGCGTCGACGGGTGGCGCCGCGCGGAGGCGGAGGAGGAGGAGAAGGCGGAGGCGGAGAAGGCGAGGGCCAAGGCGCTCCTCGCCGAGGTGAGCGCGGCGCAGCAGCAGAGCTACGCGCCGGTGCTCGACGGCCTCGTGGACGCGGTGCGCGCGGCGGAGGTGGTGGCGGTGACGCAGCGCGCGTATCTCCGCGCCGCCCTCACCCGCGGCCGCGTCGTGGTCGAGCACGAGCCCGCCGTCGCGGGACGACAACTGCCGCCGAGCTCACAGGCGGCGCACAGCCAATCCCTCATGCGACAGGTGGCGGAGATGTACGGACGCGAACGCCTCGCCCTGCGTGCGCTCAATCAACACATGGATGAGGAAATGCGTTTTTCGGAGCAATGCGTGGAGCGCGTTCTCAGTGTGTGTTGCTCTCAGTCAAGCAGTGCGCTCTGTGTCATGCAAGAGGCCATTGAAAGTGCGGCACGCACCTCAGGGTGGTCTCAAACCCAAACGACAGGCGATGCAACACAGGAGACGAAGTGAATAGTACAGAATGACAACCCACACAAGGCAATCAAAGTGAAGAAAAAGAGGGTGGGAGAGAGGGGCGAGGTAGGTGGAGAGCAGATTGAAACATTTCAATCAACAACAACAACAACAACAACAAAAAGAAAAAAATGTGTATAACGAGTGGCAGAAAGCAACACGAAGGGAAATATATGTTCCGAAACAACAACAACAAAAACAAGGGGAGAGGGGATGAAAACACATTGCAACGGTCAACAGTCGCACATAACGAGGCAAAGAAACCAAAAAAAAAACAGAATTCTCAAGAATAGAATAAAGTGAGCTTTATGAATAAATTAGTGTGACGATACCCGAATGTATGTATATGTGGTTTGAACAAACGGGGAAGTTGAGCAACAGTAGATACAGCGGTAAAACAACAACAACACCAACAGGTGAACATTCTTTCATTCAATAATCTTTTATTCTCTTCATTCTTTCTTCTGCCTAGCTAGTTTTTTTCTGTAATGTTACTCCAAATTGCGCTTCTCGAGAAAACACACGATCTATTCCCGCTTTCCATCTTTTTTTTTTTACATTTCAGTGGTGGTGATACTGTCCATACGATATTCATACACAGAGAATATATATATATATATATATATATATATATATATATATAAGTGTGTTGCCTGCTTTACTGTTATTGCTATTATTGTTGTTCTTGACTGACGTATTCTTTTTTTTTTGTATATTTTTATTATTACTTTCTTTGTTTTTGACCCTTGTTACTTTTACTAGTTTGTTTTTCTTTTCTTCTCCCCCTCCCTGTTTTGTGTTATTACCCCCTTTTTGCGCGTAGCGTACGGTGTGCATGACGGTGCCAGGCACGATAACGCCCATTGGTGACCCGACGGAGGCGTTGTGGCGCGCGCTCCGTCAGTGCGATTCGACAAGCGTTCGTGTAGCGCTCTCTAATGGCGCCGACGCGGACGCCCTTGACTGCGCCGACGCCGACCGCACCCCTCTCCACGCCGCCGCCGCGCAGCGAACAGAGGAATGTCTCGTTGCGCTGCTCAGTGACGGGCGGCGGCCCCATTTGCGCGCGGACAGATTTGGAAAAACCGCTTTCCACGATTGCGCATCGAATGCGTCCCGCGCGGCGCCGTTAATGCTTCTCGTCGCCGCGTATGGCCTGAGCCGCGCGACGGACGCGGACGGCCAAACGTTTCTGCATTACCTCGTGCGCAACACCCGCATTCCCGGCGGGGGGCTCTCGGGCTTGCTGCGTTGGCTCGCGGAGTGCGTCGGGGCGGGCGAGTTGCTGCGCGCAGTGAGTGGCAACGGGGAGTCCGCCCTCGACGCCGCCCTTCGCGTGCGCGGCGCCTCGCCCCTTGTGGCGGCCGCCCTCATCGCGTGCGGGGCGTTACGCGCGGTGGACATTCGCGCCGCCCAACGCATTCGACTCGAGCGGCGCGAGGCCGACACCCGCGCCGACGCCCTCGCAGCCGAGCGGCGACATTGGCGGCGCGTGCGGAGGGAGTGGAGGTCCGACCGCACCGCCCACCGCGCCCGAGTTGGAGTTGCCGAGAGGGAGGCGGAAAGGCGGCGGCGTTTGTGGCTGCGCGAGCACAAGGCGCGCGCCGCGTTGGGCGAAATGGCCGCGGCGGATTGTCGCCAAGTGTTGGAGGCGGCATTTCGCCAACGCGCGGCCGCGGCTGCGGCGATGCCTCCCCGACTCGTGGCGCGGGAGGAGCAAAGGCCAATGACGGCGCCGAAAGAGGGCACCGCACCGCTGACGTCGGGAAGGGCGATGCAAGCGGAAGTGAAAGTGACAGCGGCCGCACGGATTTGGTTGGCGTATGTCTCATACCGCCGTCGAGTGGCCCGAACTCGCGCAACGGTGCATTGGATTGACGACATTACCGCGGCCATGACGGAGGCCGTGACGCGTATTCAGGCGTGCCTCCGTGGATGGTCGGGTCAACGTCGCTTTCGCCGTTTTCGCGCCGCGTTGGTAAGACTACAGTGCGTTTGGCGCGCGCGCTTGCAGGAGCGATGTGTGGCTGTAGATATGATGCGCTCCGCGTTGGATGCGCACGACGCGCATCGACGAATGCGTCAATTTCTGATGGAAGGGACTCCCCTTCTCGTGCGCGAACGCATCCGTGGGGTGATGTGCGCTGTGACACAATTGTTATGGCGAGAAAATTTCTGTGCGGCGCTTCGTGAAATTGCATTTCGACGCCGCCGTGAGCGGCCGCCACCAGCACCACCAAAAGAAAGGCGATTTTGGATTTTGCGTCGAGCTGCGGTGCGATGGTGTCTATTAGCGCAGTTTATATTAGCTCTGTTTATGTTGATCTTTATTGCAGCCACCTCGCAACCGGTGTATCACTGGAATGTGCGTGGCATAGACCTCGCCGTTGGGATTGTACTCCTTCTTTTACAGTTTGCTATGCCTCTAGTACTGTGGAGAGTGACGGATGTATGTATTATTGCCGCAACTATCGCTTCCGCAGCGGCAGGAGAGCGACAGGGTGTTTGCACCATAACACTCCTTACGTTAAAGTTGCCTTTTGTTGTGCGTTTTTTCGCGCCATCGAACTCGGGTACACGCACATATTGCCGTGCGATTGAACAGGCCGGTTGGCACTTTCTCCTCGTGGCACCGTTTGGAATCGCAGGTATTGGTGCTGCTGTTCGAGGGACAGCGTTGGATGATCGTCTTCTCACACATAGCGGTAACTGCGGCGCTGTCTTCCTCGCACTCTGGAGCACACTCGCCCCACAATATCGATTAGAGTTCCTCGATAGCGACATATATTATAATGACAGTCAAATATCTCTTCCAGCGATTATGCGTATGTCGTCTGAGTCTTATGGGGAAAACGGTCATTTTCTACACCGTGAACGCACCCCACTTGCCCAATCTGTGGTTTTTTATGTTACCTTACTTGTGTGGACATGGTCGGCAGTGGCTGTGGCTGTGCATGATGCCACACGACGCCACTATGAGCTAAGTGATGAAACCAAACTACGTACGGAAACGAATCGATTCCTAAACACACGTAAACGTAACACACTTGAAGCGCACCGTGCGACAGATATGAGAGCACTCGCTCGCCAAGTCGATGGACGCCTTTGGGAAGCAGATGTGCGCGCGGCGAAGGAGGCCATTGACGCTTCCCATTATGACCACAAGGCAGGTCACACGGTGCATCGATTTGTACGAAAGGTGCAGGATTCTGCTGTATCGGGAGATATGGATATTGGACGTCTAACTCGTGGTGGGGCTTCCATGTTTACCGCACCTATTACCGCAGAGTGGGGAAAGTGGGATTGTCGCAATGAGGACCCGGAGTCACGATTTAAATACGATGTTTTTATTATCGAGACAGCCCTTGGACTACGCGAGCGGCTTACTTTCACGGAGAAACTTGTACGACGTCAATGGACGAGTCCTATCGACAAGCGTGAGTCATCCATTGTGGTTTTGGCTGTTCTCGTGCTCGCCGCGGCGGTTCCAAACCTTTATTGGATGGAACTCGCTTTTAGTATCCTCTTTACATTTGAGTTACTCTTCTCTTTTTGGTGTCTACGTGTGGAATTTTTTTTTTATCATTACATGCGTCTTATTATTCGACTTTTTTGTGTCGTTGTTGGCTACGTTCCTGGGGCAATTCCGTTTGCTGTTCTGCGTTGCTTTCGTCTCTTGGAAGGTTGGTCACACACCTTTCCTATTGATGGGATGACACGCTACGGTTTCCTTTACCTCATGATGTCTTTTATCACCATGTGGATGATTACCTTTGTTGCCATGTGGCAATTTCATCATGAGACAGAGCATAGTATGTGTAAAGATCGGGCTAATTGTTTAGCGTTGAGTCTGCGTGAAATGGTCCTCCCCGCGTGGACACCGACACACATTGATACATACACCGAAGCCCCAATCTCGTGTGTGGTTATTATTGTGTTTCGACTCTTCTTTGTCCCATTCGCGGCGGCGATCGCGATGCATCCATTGATGCAGCTTTCTGGTTTCATTGGTCGCTTCCTTCGCATTGTTGTGCAACACCTGCATCGTGATGTGGTGGACTACATCAATAGCTACATTGAAGGTCCGGCGTGGTTTTCGCACTGGCGCCTGCGTTGTGGTCTTCCAGCCTCCACTGTGACAAAACTGCGCATGTGGGTGTACGATTTTCGTCGTCACGCACGTGCAGGGCGTGCCAAGAATGGTATGGAAATGAACAATGCCTCCCCAGTTTCTTCAGCGGAAAGTAGTACATTTGGGTGGGAACGAGGCGGACGTTGTTTATGGTCCTCATTTCGTGCGACAAACAAGAGCTACATTACCCCTTTCATTCGTGACTGGGACGGGGAAGAGGCGGTTAGCGCAGCGGCAGCAGCAGCAGCAGGAGGAGGAGGATCTGGAGGAGCTGCTGGACGGGAGGAAAGTATTCTCTCACAAGCCGAATTTGCTGCATTTGCAGAAAATGAATTGTATCATAACCCGAAACTTTCGAAACATCGTACACTGATGCGTCTTGCCCATTTATTGCGCTTCCTACCATTCCACCTTGTTAATGCTGCGCTGACTCTCGCTTCTATAGCATTTCTTTGGGTAAATGATGCCTCTTCGCGTCGGCACGAAGTCTTGGCTATAGTGGGTATTATTATTCATACATTAAGTATGCTGGTCTCTATAATCTTGATCCCACGTGATGCGTCTGGACTATTAACCTTTGTCTCCGTAGGCACTTTAACTGCCGCCCTTGCACTCCACTATGGGGGTCATGGGGTGACAACACGAAGTTTTTTCTGTTTACGTTTTGTTTCACTTCTTCGTCTTGGTCAGTTACAGGTAAGTTTCATGGCCCGCGTACGTAGTTTTGCCCGTTTGTTTATTATGTCCTGGATTGATGTCCTATTTCCTATGATTATTATTGGAGGTGTAGCTTATGTTGTGGAACTCATGCGTGCGCAAGTCTATTTAGTACACTTCTACACCCCCGGCAAAGAGTTAGATGGCAATGCATCTTTTCCACACATTTTGGCTTCTCATGTACGACGACACAAATCATACCCAAACGGAGAGGATAGCCGTTCCCTCTTTGCCTACTTTTTTCGTGAAGATGCGTACATCTTTTACTCAATTTTTAATATTTGGCTGCTCCCGGCATGCTCTATGGCAACTGCTATGGCATATCTTCGATGGACAAATACAAACTTATTAGACTCCCAATGCCTCGTTATTAACAGCATTCATTTGCTTGAGGACCCGATGTCCCTTGCGCGGTTTCGGGCGGGTGGCCGCTACGTTCGCTACGCGGGTCACGCTGTGCTTATCCTTTCTCTTGCATTTGGCCTCCTTGTGAGCCCCGCCACAGACGCCTCTGCAGATGATCATCGACTTTTCTTTGCCCTTGAGACAGTCTTTGCCATTCTTGGATGTGGGGACAGTTTTCTGCGTCTCTGCTTTGCGGTTCACCGCTGTGGACGTTCATGGGCAGCTTTTGCATCTGTGCCGCGTAGTCTCGTGGATGCTGGTATTCCTCTCGCCAACACTACCTTATTGCTTGCAGAGGTTGTACAACTTTTATACTGGTCTTGCGCTTTACCTCTTGCCTTTACACTACTCGTAGAGCGTGGTTCCTGTCTCATTCACCCGAATACCTATGCAATTTACTTTATCACTATCCGTTTTGCGCTTCTGTTGCGTATGTTACCTCGACAATACGTCCTATCTGTTGTCATGCGTGGGGATGTTTTCATGTACGCTGGGGCTTGTGTAGTTGTGTACTTTGTAGCCGCCGCCAGTGCATTGGCAGATGTACACGTTGCCGCCAACTCTGAGGCTTCTTACACTCGTGCATTGTGGCTCACTGCTGCGCGAGATCTTTTGCGTCAGACTTTTACATCGGCCGCTCCCTCAGCTGTGGGTGGTAGATGGATCCCGGATGATAGTGCTCGGCGATTGCAGGATCTGCTCGCCTCCAACATTACCGGAGTGATCGTGACGAGCAGCTATACAGCCGCACCCATGCTACTTGCTCTTGCTGTGGTGGGAAAGTTTCTCCTCGCGGCTACGCTTGGGCTTGCTTTTGGCGTCTTTTTTGTTCCGTTGCGTCCTCTCATTTTTGGTACTCTTCCGCGTGGGGCGGGATTCCTGTATCATACACTTTGTGGAGGCCCAAAACGAATTGTGGAGGTTGGAGCACGACTGCATGATGATATGCGTCCCGATGACCGTCGCCGCGTGCAACGACGAAAGTTTGGACGCATGTTTCGTACCCGTGGCATCCCCATGTGGTTACTACCCCATTTATTGGAGGAGATTGGCATGTGCAAACCTGGACAGCAGCGCCGTCTTATGTTTGCGCTGGAGCAACTCTTTGTTTTTTTACCCGTTGCCGAAAAGCGGGCTCGTTGTGTGGCGGAATATGTGGAGGCGTGGGATTGCTTCAGCTCCGGTGGTCCCGGTCGCCTCTCCTTCGATGAGTTGCCCATTTATCCCCCCCGAGAGACGGGCGGAGCGGGACGCTATGTCACCCCACTCCGTCTTGTGCAAGCGATCGCCCTCTTCGAGTCGGACTTTCCCCCGCACTCCTCGGTCGGGTCGAAACTGTGGTTGGAGTTCTTTAAGGTCTCACAGAGAGCGCGGGGGGCGACGCTTATGCAGTCCCTTTGGCGAATGTACGCAACCGTGAAGGCGTTTGAGGCGAAACGTCAGGGAAACTCTTTGGAGGTTGTCATGGCACGCGAAGTCCGACGCGCGTTTCGTCGTAACCGCATTCACGCGCGCGCCACTTTTCTGAGTCGGGACACCTTTGAGGAGGCGGTGCGGCAGCAATCGAACATCTTCAACCCCGGCACCGGTCACTATGAGGTGCTCAATCGACTACGCCTGCACTACGGAACACTGCAGCCGGCGAAGCACATGCGGCTGCGAAACTTTCTCGTGCTTTCCCCATTGCGTTCGAGTTATGACACGGTGACGTCGCGGCGGCGCAATCCGCTGCGCCGAACGCCAAGCACACGTGAGGGGGAGGCGGACACGACGGACGAAACCGTTTTGCAGCGAATCAATGCCTATGAGATGGATACAACGGCCGATGAATGGTCGTTTCGCAATGATCACCTGTAGAAAAGAATAGAGTCATTTACGGATAGTAGTGCTTTTGTTTTTTTTTTCCTTCTTTTTTTTCAGTTTATGGTTGGTTTTTTTTTAGGTTGATGTCATTGCCCATTTCATTTTTTTTTTTTTTTGTGTGTGTGTTTGTTTACTTTCTTTGTACAAAAAAAATTTTTTTTTTACTCTGGAAAAATTCAACAACAGTTTGTGGTGTCTGCACACAGAAACAACAACAACAACGAAAACAAAGAAAACCTATAACAGAGAAATTGAATTGTGTGTGTATCAGTTGAAAGCGGTACAAAATCTTTCAAAAAATGAAAGATACCCCGAAACCCAGTACAACGTAAACATTTATACAAAACAATAGAGACATATATATATATATATATATATATTTATTTATAGAAGGAAAAGGAGAAACTGGGAAAACAGGAAAAAAAAAAAGTGAGGTCTCATGAACGAGAGAACAAAAATAAACTACAAAGAAAGAAAGAGAGAAAGAAAAAATAAAAACAACGTGGAAAAATTAGTTAAAGCGCTACCGAAGACACGCCAAAAAAAGAGGAAAGCTTTCGATAAGATTTTGTCTAACGTGGTTACTAAATATCTTCTGAGAATGCATTAATTTCCCTCCGAACGAAAGTAGACAATTTCTTTTTTTCGTTTGTTTGTTTGTTTATTTGTGTGTGTGTGTGTGTGTCTTCAAAGAACAGTTCTACAGAGTGATGATAATAACATTCTGCGTTTTTTTTTTTGGAGGAGATGCATCTATGATTGTGTTCTCTTTTCTTTCTTTACTTCTTTCTTGCATACACTCATTTTATGGAGGTCGAGTGCCTTCACAATAACACCAAGTTGTTGTTTTATTATTTATTGGTATATATATATATATATATATATATGTATGTATTTAAAGATATGTATTGTGTTTTTTTTTCTTTTTTACTATATGTATTCTCTATTCATTCCATTGGGATCATTTACCTTTAATTTCATTCTTTTTCGTTTTTCTTCGAGTCATAAAGTTTCTGTTTTATTTATTTAGTTTAATATTATTGTTATTAATATCAATATATATATATATATATATATATATATACATATATATTTTCTTCTTTTATTGTAGACTAAAGGAATGGGCTGTGCGCAGTCCACCGATGATTATGGCATCGCCAAATCGCATTTCTCCCCGGATCGATTGCCGCAATTTGGAGAGGTGCCCTTCATGTCTGAAGCAAACAAACGCTTCTCCTCCCCCTTGACCCCTCCGCGCGCTGGGCTGGATTTCTCCAAGAGCCACGACTGCCGCTTCGCCGCTTCGCCGCCTGACGCCCGCACCCCCCCGCAGGCGGAGGAGCCGCGCGAGAAGCGTCCGTCGTCCTCGACGAGCGCCGACATCAGCGACTGCATCGACGGCGCGCGCGGCGAGACTTTGGTCGATGCGCCGCTCCCCGACTCGGCCACGGCGCGCCCGGTGCAGGCGACGGTGAAGGGGACGTGGGACTCCCTCAAGAGCGCGGGGATGTTAGACACCTTCGCGCTCCGGCTGTACGACGAGATGCTCTCGCACAACCCGCGCCTCCGCGTGCTCTTCTACGCCGTCGACTTCGACGACCAGGCGGAGCTCCTCGCGCAGATGTTGGCGATGGTCGTGCACTTCTCCGGCAAGCCCGAGGCGGCGCGGCAGGCGCTGCTGCACCTCGGCGCCCGCCACCGCGCGTACGGCGTGCAGGGCGACCAGTTCCTCGAGCTCCGCCGCGCCTTCTTCGTGGTGTTCCCCAAGTTCGTCGGCGAGGCCGTCTTCGCCGCGTGCGAGGAGGAGTGGGAGGGGTTTTGGGACATGGTGATCGAGGCCCTCGTGCACGGCGGGCGCACCTCGCAGGGCGAGAAGTACGCGGCGGCGCGCGAGCGGGAGTTGACGCGCAGTTTGCGTGAGGACGTCACTCTCCTCGCGGAGCGGCAGTCCGGCCTCGACTGGCGCCAGCGCTTCGTCGCCGTGCTGTACGACGCGGCGGCGGCGACGGCGGAGATGGACGCCTTTCGCGGTCTCCTCGACCCGCGCGAGGGGCGGCGCGTGTTCGAGGCGTTCGTCGACTTCGCGATGGGCGTCGACGAGCGCGCGGGAGGAGCGCTGCGGCGGGTGCTCGACACGGGCGCCGACCGCGTTGGGGCCGAACGCGCCGCCGCGCTCCTCCCGCACCTCCGCGACCCGTTCCTCGCCGCGTGCCGCCACTTCCTGCGGGGGGAGTGGAACATCGTGCTCGAGTCGCGCTTCGCCGGGCTTTGGGCGGCCATGCGGCGCCGATTGGACGCGGACGCGGACGCGGGGCGCGCGGGGAGTGTGTGTTTGGTGTTCGCCGACATCGACGGCGGCCCGCGGCTGTGGGCGACACGCCCTCTCGCCATGGCCGCGGCCGTCGAGCGCTACCGCCGCCTCGTGCGCGGCCTCATTGTGCGCTTCGGCGCGAGTGAGGTGAAGCTCGTCGCGGACAGCTTCACCATCACCTGCGGGGGTGCGCTGAGCGCGGCGAAACTCGCCCTCGCGCTGCAGCTCGAGCTCATGCGGCACGCCCCGATCGCGCCGGGCTTTGCGCTGCCGGCCGGCGGCGGGCGGGGGGAGGCGGCGTGCTGGCGGGCGGACACACTGCGCGTGCGGATGGGCGTCGAGCTCTGCCCGGACGCCGTCTCCCATTACGACGTGGTCAACCGGCGCTACGACTACGACGGGCCGAGTGTCGCCCGCGCCGCGCGCATCGCCGCGTCCGCGTGCGGCGGTCAGATTCTCCTCTCGATGGAGACAATGGAGTCGCTCCGGGCGGACGCGGCCTTCTGCGCGGAGCCGTGCCCGGCGGAGCTGCGCGACATCGTGCCCCCGGCGGAGCAGACGGGGACGGAGGGGCTCGACCAGTTCGTGTCGGTGCAGGACTTGGGAAAGGTGCAGTTGCGATACATCAATGAACCCGTTCGGCTCTTTTCCATGACGCCATGGTGCCTTCGAGGACGCCAATTCGCGGATAGGGGGACACGAGATGAGATGTAGTGTTTCTTTCTTCTTTATTGTTTTGTGTTGTGTGTGTGTGTGTGTGTGTGTTGCGTTGGTTGGTTTTGTTTTTTTGAGGTCTTCTTCATTTCTTGCGTACATGTCTATTGTTCGCGATTTGGCTGTGTGCTGTTTCTTTAGTTTCTTTAGTTTTTTATATATATATATATATATGTACCAATTTTATTTTATTATTATTATTTTTTTTTTTCATGACTTTTTTTTTTTCTTTTTCCTTCTTTTGTATGATACGGACTCAAAAGAAAAAAAAAAAAATAACACCCAAAAAAAACCCCGAGAAACTCAACGAACGAAACTCGTTGACTATTAAAAAAAAAAAGGAAAGAAATCCAATCTTCTCACAAAATTTATTTGTGCTTGCTATATCACGCACTCAGTGAATGACGAAATGATTTGCTTACTACTTCCACTTTGAAGTAATACTTTACTTTTCTACATTCTCTTCTCTTTATTATTATTATTTTATTTTATTTGAGCAAAATATATTGATCCAATTAAAGCAAAGAAACGATATTGTGAAATTTCACGATAGAGTCGTTTTCGTTTTTTTTTTTGTAAAATTTGACGAGAATTTTTTTTTTTCTCTTTTTCTTTCTTTCTTTATGTGTCTCTTCGATAGCCAACTTTTCTTTCTTCCTTTTTTTTATTATATTTGTGTATTCCATTTTGTACTCTTTTTTTTTTCCTTTCTTTGTTTTCACGTTTGTGTGTTGTTTGAGGTATTCCCATCGCATTTTGTTAAAATGCGCTCATAGATTATGAGCATCAAATGAAATCCTCTTTCCGCTTTAACGTGAATATGCGCTGTTTCACATTTTTTTTTCTTTTTAGTTTTCTTTTTTTGACTGTCCACGTCATGATAATATACGCATGCGGTGAAGGGAAAATAAATACATTGTCTGACAAACAGTCAATCAAACAAAATTGTAATTCAATCAAAATGACTATTATGTGCTTATTGTGTGTAGATGTGTGGATGTGGAATTGTCATTCACTTTGGGAATATTACTGTCAACCTTAACAATGAAACGCGTGACGTAGTATGAATGGAAAGAAAAATAAATATATATATATATATTGAAAACGAGGAAAACAAAAAGCAAAATATAAGAAAATCAAAAGTACTCTTAATCTTTGAATTCTTTTTTTTTTGAAAAGGAAAAAGTTAATATTAGTGCTATTCATTGTGCAAAACCATTTTTTTTTTGTTCTTCTTGAATATGTATTCCATTCACATTCCCTTTTGGGTTTTCGCGCTTTCTTTCGCTCTCAACAACAATATACAAATTTCCGTAAAGATTGTAAATATGTGTCTAATCTGTTTTTGGATTTTATTTACTTTTTTTCTTTTCTATTTTTGTGTATTTCCTTTTTTTTTTTTCTTTCCTTTTTTTTACTTTTTATAGATACACAAATAGCCATGAAACAACCGTATAAAACCACATGGCGTGTTTACCTTCCCGGTGCATTCGTTTTGGGAATATATAGTTTTGTCATTTACTTTAATCAAACACGCGGGGAGGTGGTCAAATACGGTCACGATTTCGTTCCGATTTACTCCGAAGACGGAAAGTTGGAGGGCTTCACACATCCCGTGTTGGTGAAGGCGGGGGATCGGTACCGCGACAGGGAGGAATTGAAATCGAACACTTCATAGCGCACATTTCCTTCACAGTTCAAAAACGAGCATAAAGACAAGAAAAACAAAAACAAAATGGGATGAGACGTTATGTATCTTCAAAGTGTGTGAAGATGTGTTGAATACAAGGAGAGGATGAGGAAGAGGAGGAAGTCGAAGTTTTTTTTTTTTTTTTGTTTCTTTGTTTTTGTGTTTGGCTTTTGCTTTTTTTTTTTTGAAGTGATGATAATCGAGTGGCTCTCTTTTTTTTTTTTTTTTGTTCTACATTTAAAAATGTTAAAACAATTGCAAAAGAATTCAGCAAACCGTAGCTAGAGAAAAACAACAACAACAAAAACGAAAACAGAAAACAGAAGGAATTATTTTCATTCTTACGTGACTTATTTATATTTCCATAACATTATGTCTATTCTTACCTACAGTGGCGGCTCTTGTCTGGCGATGGCTGGCAAAGAGTGTTTCGTCATCATCTCCGACAACCGACTCGGCGAACAGCTCAAGACGATTTCGATGGAGGTCCCCAAACTGCACGTGATAAGTGACGGCATCGTTCTCGGCCTCACCGGACTCCGCACGGACCAACAGACGTTTGCGCAGAAGATCCGCTTTCGCACGGAGATGTACAAACTGCGCGAGGAGCGGGAGATGAGCGGAAAGGCACTCGCGGCGTTAGTGGCGTCCCTTCTGTACGAGGCGCGCTTTGGCCCGTGGTTTGTTGAGCCCGTCCTCGGCAGCATCGACCGGCGGACGGGGGAGGTGTATTTGTGCGCGATGGATCTCATCGGGGCGCCGTGCGAGCCGGAGGACTACGTCTGCGCGGGAACCTGCGCGGACAGTCTGCACGGCATGTGCGAGGCGCTGTGGACGCCCGGACTCGGCCCCGAGCCGCTCTTTCAGGTCGCCGCGCAGGCGATGCTGTCGGCGTGCGATAGGGACTCCCTCTCGGGGTACGGCGCCGTCGCAATGATCGTCACGCGCGAACGCATCACCACGCGACTCATTAAAGGACGCAAAGACTAACACACGCCCAGTCATGAAGTGCGGCCAGAGGAATTGGGTGGGGGAGGTGTGGGAACGTTTTTATTTTACTTTTGGACTTTGTGTGTTGACGGATTTTTCTTTTTTTTTTTGTTTTTTTCCCCCCCCCCCAAAAAAAAAAATCTTTATTATTATTATTACTATTTTGCTTCTCTCTCTCTTTCTTCTCTTTCTTTTCCCTCAGTGGTTATATATATATATATATATATATATATATATATATATATATATATATATATCATTTTGCGCATTGGGGGGTATGTGTGTGTTTATGTGAGGAGAAGAAAGGAGAGGAGAAGGGGAAAAGAATAGAGAAGAATCTATGAATGGACACACTCTTCTGTTTCTGACTCTTTCTTTTTGCATGTGTTGTTTGTTTGTGCGTCATTGCGTTCGCTGTGGGCCCTTTATTCAAGACTATGGCACCACAAGAGAAGTGAAATGTGTTTCTTTGTAATTGTGCCTGTAACAAAAAATGCTTTCATTCTCTTTTTTTTTTCTTCTGTTTTCATTACCTGTTGTGGTGACTACATATCTCTCTCTCTCTCTCTCTATATATATATATATATATATCATGTTTTCCAACAAAAAATAAGGTATAAAGGAGATGCAGTCCACCTTGACGCACCTGGATGATGCTCCGATGCTATTCTGTGAGCGTTGCAATAACCTCCTCTACCCGGAAAACGACCCGATAGATCGACAGATGCGGTGGCGCTGCAATTACTGCAAAACCACCGAAATGCATGACGAGAGCAAACTTGTGTACATCCTCAACCTCAAGATGAAGACGAGTACGGTCGAGGAGTTAGAGCTGTTAGCGGAATTCGCGAATGACCCGACGGCGCAGCGCGATCCGACGAAAAAGTGTCGAAATTGCGGGGAACGCGATGTCACCTGTTTCGTCAATCCGCTCGGACAGCCACATGAGGACATGACACTTTACTTTGCCTGTGCAAATCCAAAATGCCGACACGTCTGGAAGAGTGGGGATCGGCAAGAACAGTAAGAGACAACAGTAACAAGGAAAGAGAAACCAACACGAAAGAAGAATATGAAAAAGAAAAGAAGAAGAAAAAACTGCAATGAAAAAAAAAAGAAAAAAAAAAAGGCCATGGCCACTTGTTTGTTTCTGATTTTGGTCCCCTTTTTTTTTTGTTGTTGTAGTTGTGTGTTGTTCGTTATTCTTTTTTTTGTTTCCTCCTGTTGCAGTTGTAATGCACACGTCTTATCGTGTGGTATCTCTCACCCTTTGACTTCATTTTTTTTTTGTTAATTTGCCTTTTTATATCTCTTTTCTTTTAGTTTTATTTTGTTTTTAATCTTTTTTTTTTGTTCTTCTCATTTGTCATTTTTTTTGCTTTGTTTCCCCTTTGTTTTACGATTTTTGTGTGCATAACAACTATTGTATACACACAACCGAACAGAAAATAAAGCGGAAAAAAACAGCCGTTTCAACGTGATCAAGAACGAATATCAGAATTGTGGTTTCTTTGTATTTTTATTTTATTTTATTTTTAGATAGAGGTAGTTCAAATGTACTACTTTGGGCTTTCTCTTCCACTTATATCGTTCATATGGTACTTGATCTGCACCATCTTGAGTGTGGTGGACTACTCTGTCTGGATTTACTATCGGTCTGATGGGCAAATAAAGACATCTATCCGACAAGCTCATCTTGCCTTTTCGATTATCGGTATTATAAGCTTTGCATGTGGCGCTGCACCGCTATTTGTCTATTCGTACAAATACGGCCTTTCCTACAAACAACGTCTTGTGCGGTTTCTCTGCGGGTCCATCGTGGTTTGGCTCACGTGGTCGCTCCCAATATTTACTGTTGAATTGATGATAGTCCTTAACGGATTCACCATATTATATCCACTAGATGGTGTCATCTTTGTACTGAGTCTTCTCTCAACAGTATTTGGAGGTTTTGCTGCTTGGTTTGCGTATATGCATCTCGTCAGTTACGTTCTTCATAACTATTACGGAGTAGATCGGCAAATTATTCCACAAAGTACATTTGAGATGTACGGCATGCGACCTATTGATAGAACAAGTGAAGTTCATCCCACTACCATCTAGACATACGTACCTAACGCTGTTTTTTTAGCAAATTTGTTTTCGATTTTAAAATTGTATATATACATATACATATATATATGTATTACTTTATTATTATTACTATTATCTCCTTCATTCACTGTACTTGCGATTTCTGATGTCACCAAATTGGATGACGCGGATTCATGAATTTGTATCAAACCTCAATTTTAAAGTTAGTTTCACGGTTCGACTGGATTTTTCTGTCATAAAGTTTTTATCCTGTAGTCACTCTGTTGCCGTTTTTTTTTTTTTGACTCTTTTAAAAGTTATTTTACTTTTATTGAATTTATAGTATGAATCGCTTTTTTTTTTGTTGTCATTTTTTGCTCTTTCAATACTTCTTCATTTACTTAGTTTAACGTCCTTTTCTTTTTATAATTTCCTCTTCGAATTTTTCCTCTTTTTTTTTTTTTGTGTGTGTGTTTCTTTACATACAGCTATAAATATACATAAATATACATATATATATATATATATATATATGTATATAAACAAATTGTTTATACTTCTTGTTGAATTCTTTTAGATTAGTTAATAATAATAGGGTATAAAAATTTGCTGATCTTAAAAAAGAATAGGAAAAAAACTGTACAATTAAGCAACAAACAGAGCACAAAAGATATACTAAGAAGCACTTCAAAGAAAAAAAAGAAGTGTCGGAGAATGCACCAGTGTTTCTCCAAAATAAATGGGGGAGATACTCCCACAAGTGAAAATGCCAGGGAATTGAACGAGAGGGAGGCTCATGGATGCAAAATTCGCATCTTAAGCTACAACTTCAACCTTCTCCCGCGCGGTTGTGGTGGTTTCCAGAACGAACGCATACGTACCTTTCTGGAATGTGTCGATCAATACGATGTGATTATGTTCCAGGAAGTTTACGCTCTCAGTGTCTTACCGTACATCTTTCAAAGACATTTTTGTTTTCGCAAATCTCTTCTTGAGGAGCTGAAGAATCGGGGATTTTCGCACTACGTTATGTCCCGTCAGCCTTCGTATCAAACAATGCTACGGCACAGTGTTCTGTCGGATAACGGTTTGGTAATTGCCTCCCGTTTTCCCATTGGACAGCGCGGGTCGTATACATTTCGCACCAAGCAATCGAGTGAATCATCCGCCACACGAGGTTGTCTCTTCGCGGAGGTGGATGTCCCTTTATCCTCCGGTGGCAGCGAGCGGTTGGTGCTCTTCAATGTCCATTTGCGTCCCGATGAGGGCGGCGCACAGGTGGTGGAGGTGCGCCGTTTTATTGAGTCCGTGATGAGTCATCTCCACTCCGACGGCGACGGCCCACAGGAAGATCCAAAAAGATGGTCCCCATTCGTTCTCGCTGGTGACTTTAACATTGACGGCATCGACCCCCACGATGAGTATGAAACAACGCGACAACTCAGTGACTTCATGCGTCATTTGCAACCTGTCGGTGGACTTTGTGATGTCGTGTTTGAGGCTAATGGAAGTCACCCACCAACACGTCCGGCGAAACTTTTTTTTCAGACCCAATCCAAGTTAAGCCGAAATCCCAGCAAACCACAGCGTCAGGACTATTTTCTCGCAACACCGGGTCTTAAAGTTATACTGGCTCGAATTCAAAAGTTTGTGGCGAGTAGCAAACGACCATATGTGTACCTCTCCGATCACTTTGGCATTGCGGCGACATTAATGGTTCCCAATACGGGTCGTACACTGCGATCGATCTCTGTCCCACGACGACACCCACGCATGAAGGTCTCCCTCGCTGAGGAAGCAGTCTACGTGCATTCTAATCAACCCAGCAACAACAAAGTGGAACTGTTCTCGTTGCCATTACTCCTACCTGCAGCATTGTACCTTAACTGGTCTACACTAGCTCTACTTGGGGTGATTTCCATGCTAATGTGGTGGTCGAGTTCCTTCCTTTGTGTACTTCATAATGAACGTCAGTTCGCAGAAGTTACGAAGAATGTGGTCGCTGGTACAGATACTGTGGTACTGCGTCACCAACCACGAGAGTATGATACTTTATTGGGTGCCACTAGTTTGGCAGAGATGTGGCAACGCACGGTGCACCGTCACCGCACATTACCATGTCTTGGATACCTAAGTGATACGGGAAAACCAGAATGGATGACGTACGCCGCCGTGGAGGCGCTTGTGCACGACATTGGCGCTGGTCTACGTGCTATTGGTGTGGTCTCTGGCTCTGTTATTGGTGTGGACTGCAACGCAAGCGTGCAAACCATGGCGCTTGAACTCGCCTGCACGGTGTATGGCTTTTCAACCCTTGCCCTAGTCGGCAAGCGTACAACGGTCCGCACACTCATCGATGAGCAGAAGGTAAAGGTTGTTGTCGCAAGTCGAGCGGCCGTCTCCTCTCTCCTGTCCTGTCGCTCACGCAGCTTGGAGACCATTGTGTATCTTCACCCTTTCTACGACCCCGATGACGGGGTGATGGCGCGTGATGTGGGCATTACACTCCTCTCATTCGATGAATTGGAACACCGCGGCCGATTGCGTCCTTTTGCCCCGCCGTTACGGGTGGAGTCTGACACCGCGCTTTCCCTCTCGGCGGACGTCAACAGTGTGGGGGAGGGGCTCACCATGACGCGCATCACACACGCTGATGCACTGCATACGATTCGGACCCTCGCCGCTACCCTCGTTCTGCCTGCTGCCTCGCAGCCAAAGGAGTGTGTGGTGTGGTTTACTCCATTCGCCACCGTTTTTAATCGTCTTTTCGCGCTTGGAATTCTCGCACACGGTGGCACCGTCGCCGCGACGGAGGAGGTTAACGCGAGCACGTTTGCCGCCTTTCGCCCAACCATTGTCCTTGCCCACCCGTCACTCTTCGCAGCAAGCATGCAACAGGCTCGGCGGAGTAGAGAACGCTTTGGACGCGCCTACGCTTGGCTTTTTGAGAAGGCATATCAATTCCGCTCTGCCCTTATTCACGTACATGGCCGTGATTCATGGATTCTGCGTGCGCTCTTCTTTCACTCTTTTTGGCAACAGCTTGGAGGAAATGTGAAAAAGATCGTTCTAAGTGTCATGGAGGAGAGTGTTTCTTTTGATTTGGAGGAACACATTGCTGTGTGTCACGCTCCGTGCCTGCGTGAGGTGTTTTACCTCCCTTCCGAAGGTGTTGTCTGTGTGGATGGTATTCCAGCTCCAGGACTACGAATTCAGCTTGACCCGATTGATGCCCTCTCTCACAAGGCGAATATTGGTCAATTGGCGATTCTTCGCGAGGACGGTGAACGACGTAAGGTGCCTTTGGCGGCAACGTGGTGCAATGAACGTGAACTTTCTCTCGTTGGACCAATAAGTGGTATTCTCTGGCCAGTGGACTACGAGTACGCTGTGGCCTCCCGCCTTGAGCGTACATACGCACAGTCTCGTTATGTGAATGACATATTCCTTCACGCGGAACCACTTCAACCCATCATCGCTATCGTCGCTCCTAATCGTGATACCCTTGAGTTTGAATGGCAACAACAACAGCAACAGCAGCATCTCTGTCAGCATCCACAGGAAGAGGAGAGTGAGGTGGAGGAGAAGACACCAAGTTGGAATTGCCTGATACGCTTTGCTGTGGACCTCCTCCTTCGTGATTTTTGTCGCATCGCCGATGAGAACTCTTTGCCTGAGGCGCAAGTGCCCCGATTTGTGCACCTCCATCCACACGCCTTTAGCGATCACGAGAATTTGCTTACCCCGTATGGACGTATTCGACGTGGAAGTGTCACGCGCTACTTTAAGTCCGTCCTTGAGCGTTTTGACAGGCGAAACAGCGAATCACCGGAGAATCCCTCACCTGGGGAAGGGGGAAGTGCCAGCGCGAGCCTCAGCGAAGAGGACTCGCGAGCTGAGAAGAAAGTCTGGCGTGAACCCTTTTTTCACCTACGTGTGCCCGTTTGTATTGATATTGGTGGAACGTTTGCAAAAATTGTCTTTGTGCAGCCACCTGGCGCCTTCAGTGTGCCCGACTACCTGATGCCCGAGTCCTCCTCCCTGTCGGAGGCGTTGGAGGGGCGAACATTGCGCTTCTTTGCCGACCCCGCCGCCGCCGAAGCTCAACTGCGCGTGAAACCTCACTCTAAAGTTGGTAGAGTTCGTTTTGCGAAGCTTCCATCAAAGTGTATTCCAGATTTTATTTCCTTTCTGGGTGATATACACGGCTTGGATCTTTATGTGGAGGAGTACCGTGGTCGCCTTCGTGCTACGGGCGGTGGTGCCTTTAAATACGCGACGATCGCGCGCAATAAGTTGAACGCGAGTATTGAGGTGATGCGCGAGATGGACGCCGTGGTGCATGGGCTCAACCTCGTCCTCCGCGCCGCCCCGGAATCCATCTTTACGGTCGATCCCCCAACAGGGGAGTATCGTCCACACATGCTACCAAGGTCCCAAGGTGATGGGGAGCTTTCACCATTTCCGTATTTACTTGTGAACATCGGTTCTGGTATCTCCATCATAAAGTGTTTTGGACCCGATGGCAAGCACGTGCGTGTGGGTGGGAGTCCTATTGGAGGTGCCACCTTTTGGGGACTCGTTCGCACCATGACAAACCTCACCTCGTGGGAGGAGGTGATGGAGATTATGCGACTGGATGGACCTGGAGACAACAAGAATGTGGATTTACTTGTTGGGGATATTTACGGATACAATGCGAAGGATCTTCCGGCGATGCTTTCCGTTGAAACCGTCGCGAGCACCTTTGGAAAGTGCGGCACGGAGCGTTTCTTTGAGGCCTCGAGTGGTGTTCGACGTCAACCAAGTTTTTCCAGTGATGATGTGACGGATTTGTTGTCGCCAACGGGTTCTTCGGCCGCTCGCAGTCCGAAGGGAAAATTGAAAACAAAGGCGGAACTCTCGTCCATTGACATTGTGCGTTCACTACTTAACATGATATCGAGTAACGTCACCCAACTCGCGTATCTCCACAGCCGCGTACAGGATGTTCAAAACATATTCTTCGCCGGAGGTTTTGTGCGAAACAATCAAGTTGTGCGAAGTCATATCACCTCCACGTTGCAATACTGGTCAAGCGGGGAACGCTTTGCTCACTTCCTCAAGCACGATGGCTACTTGGGTGCATTGGGTTCCGCCACCATGCTTACAGATGAGGAGTTAAACAGCTAGTCAGGTTCAATGGGTGAAGAGTACTAAAAAGTAGAAGAGGAAAAAAAACAAATTTAAAAAAAAAGGGGTGGGGTATACGAAAACGAAAAGCAAAAAAAAAAATGTACTTATGAAAACGAGGAAAAAAAAATATATATATATATATATATATTAACCACATGAATGAGAACGTCACATTTTGGAAAGGAAAAAGGAAATGACATATATTTTTCTATTGTAATGAGACTAATATTCCGTATTCCATCAAAGACATTAATGTGCATGCGAGGTTGATTCACGAGGAGTCAAACTGTTCGTGAATACCTCTAATTTTTTTTGTTTTTTGAAAGAAGAAAATTTTTTACTCTTTGTGAATTTTATATATTTTTGTATTTACGCGCCTAGAATTATTCAAATTTTACGTGCTGCTAACTTCAATGTGTTTTTCAAATGGACTCTCGTTTATATTTCCTGCATAAATATATATATATATATATATGTATATGTATATGTATATGTATGTATTTATATTTACCTTTGCATGGAGTGAACGAACATATAACACGAAAGTACAACCCCTCTTTTTTCCCTCAAACAATAGAAGAAAAGAAAAAACTTCTGTTTGAGGAGTCAAAATAAAAATGCTTATTACACTTGCAAACGGACGCACAGACACGAAAACAAAATGTGAGTTACAAAAGTAAAGTAAATTACAAGGAAAACTTAACGCATTAAAAAGAAAAAAAAAATGTGCAGAAAATGGGAAAAGAGGACTTCAGAAGGACTCACCGCACGACGGTTTCCTTTTCTTTGTCATGCGTTTTTTATATATGTATTTTTTTTTTGTGGTTGTTATCCCGTCACTTCACGATGATTATGTTAATTACCATTTCCATTTTTTAATTTTCTATTAAAAAGAAAGCCAAAAAAGGGTATATGCGTATATTTTCTTGTTGCCTTTCTCTCACATACCCCTTTTTTTCCTTTTTACCACATTTCATCTCAACCGTTTTTTCTTTTTTTTTCTTCTCCTTTTTTTTATTTTATCTTTTTGCTATGCATTTGGATTCGTTTGGCATGAGTTGTTGCTGTTGTCCTTTCATGGAGCGTCCGGCGCCGCATTCGATTCTCCTTCGCGGCCACCCTCCGCCGTTTTGCGCGTCGAAAATGTCGGAGGTCGAGGCGGAGCACCGCCGCGCGCTTTCCCATCACCAGGAACTCGCCGTCGAACTGCGCCACACGAAGGAACGGATGCGCAAGCTCGAGGACACCCTCGCCTCACTCCTCTTGCGTGGGGCGTTGCCGCGACCGGCGCTTTACTTGCCGCCGTACTTTGTCGAACAGCACAGAGAGGTGCTCGCGGCCATTGATGTATACGCGGAACAGTACCGCGAGACTGTGCGCCATCGACTCCTACCGAACGATTAGAGAAGTCAAACGGAAGGAGCATAGGATTGGCGTCCTGTTCACTTGTTTATAGTTATTAGTATTGTTATTGTTATTTTTTTCTTTTGTACTTTTTTTGGGCACGAGTCTCCTCTTATATGTGCTATTCTGCTTTGAGACGGTGAGTTCATTTTATTGGCATTCCTAAACATGTCGGAACGCAATGGTTCACTCCTAGTTGTTGGATTTAGTTAGATATATTCACTTTTTTTTTTATTGTTATGGGAGAGGTGGAGGTAAATAACAGAAGGAAGACATATAGACATCATTTTTTTCTTTGCCCTTTCATTGTAAGAAATTCCAGAAATAAGTAAATATATCTATTCATACATTTTTTTTTCCCCCCTTTTCATCTCTTTTTACTGCCTGGTTTCTTTTACTTCAATACGGATACCCACAAAATGAAATGGCGCCATCTCTAAATTTATCTTTTCCCCGTTATTTTTTTTTTTCTCTCTCTTGTGGTAAAGTCGAATTAAAGCAAACAGTAAAAAAACACTAGGAAGAAGGGACTCAAAGAAACCAACACCCTCATAACAACAGCAATATCAGTAACAAAAATAACCACAACAAGAAGAGTTTTATCGTCATGGCAGATGTGTATCAGGATGGGATTATAGAGCAGGAAAAAGGCCAGACGGTGTGTCAAATACTAAAAGAGGAAATACGCGAACTACGCTGGCGTGTGCTTATCGTTGCATGCTTTCTTACCTTTGGTAGTTACTACATCTTTGATTTTCCCGGATCCATTGGTACAGGGAGTGGACCCACCATTGAGCAGCGTTTCCGGACACATGGAAAGGAGTATAACCAACAGATGAATCAACTTTTGTACAGTGTGTACTCTTGGCCAAATACAGTGCTCGCCATGTTTGGTGGACTCCTCATTGACAAATTTCTCGGACTGCGCATGGCAATGCTCCTCTTCACTTTTTTGATATTATTTGGCTCCTTCCTTTTTTGGCTTGGTGTGCACTTTACCTCATATCCTCTCATGGTGACGGCGCGTGTGATTTTCGGTCTTGGCGGTGAGTCTCTTTCTGTCGCGCAGTCTGCATATGTGGCGCGATGGTTTAAGAGTGGTCGCGGTATGGCATTGGCTTTTGGTATAACCATTAGTTTCTCACGTGTGGGTTCGTCCTTTAATTTTCTTTTTTCCCCAATGATTGCGGAATCGAAGAATGTGGACATGGCAGCTCTTGCTGGCATTTTCGCCTGTTGTGTTTCCTTTTTCGCGTGTATCGCTCTTATTGCTGCGGATATATATGCAGTACGTATTGGTTACATAAAACCCGAGCCTCGTGAATCGGAGGAGAAGAATGTCATGCGTATCTCCGACGCCCTTCGCCTCCCTTTTGCTTTTTGGGCTCTCACAACGATCTGTGTTTTTTGTTACACAGCTATATTTCCTTTTATTGGTGTTGGTAAAAACTTTCTGGAGGTGAAGTACGGCTACTCTGGTGAACGCGCGTCGAGTTACATCTCTGCGTTTCAATTTACCTCCGCCGGTGCTTCTCCTTTGATTGGCCTCATTGTCGATGCCGTGGGACGCAATACGCTGTGGTTGATTCTCGCAAGTATTTGTTTCATATTGATTCACATATTATTTATTGTCACGATGATTCCAGGTTTACTAATGATGATCATTATGGGTATCTTTTACAGCTTTCTCGTCTCTGGACTTTGGCCATCAATACCTTGGGCGGTGAATGAGAATATCGTTGGCTTCTCATACGGTGTCATGACGGCTGTGCAGAATGCGGGTTTGGCTATTTACCCCATCATTGTAGGAAGTGTTCTTGATCGATACACTCCTGCGAAGGGGAATGGCGGGTCCTCGTCCAATGACTCCTCGGGAAGCACATCCATGCGTTACCTATTGGGTGATAATTCCGCTGACGATGGACCCGTTCCTTCTTTGCGTGGGTATGAAATGACGGAGTTGCTTTTTGCGGCCTCAGCCACGGTTTCACTTATTAGTAGCATGGTGCTACTGATATGGGATCTGCGCCACGGGGGTACACTGACCGCCTCAAACAGTCAAAGAAAGGAGATGGAGACGGCAAAGCGGGATGCGCTTTTGGAGGCATTACCCGCGGAGGAAAGGGACTTGCTTTACCTTCAACGCGAATATCAATGAATGGAAAAGGAAAATGAAACTAAAAAAAAAAAGCCTCATGCAAACAAAATAAAGGATCCCAAAGGACAGCACTATGACCAATAAAAATGATAATAATGAAACAAACAAACAAACAAAGAAAAAGCAAGCAAAGAGTTAGTGAAGGAATTTGGGAGACGAGTAGGCAGGAGTATCAACGGAGACATATATGATGGCGTCCAAAAAAGCTACTCTCGTAATACGCACACTTTACATAGTATCAAAGGAACAGAAATAATTTTCTTATTGTTATGTAGTATCTCTCTGCTTGACCTTAAAGCGCTTTTTTTTCTTTTTTTGTCTCAGCAATATAAAAAAGTAAAGGGAAGAAAGAGAGGAAAAAAAAAAAACCCTGCGTCGTGGCGATTTTTTTTTTTTTCTTGAAAAGAAGAAAAAAAAAAGAAAAATAATTAAATATATATATATATATATATATATGTAATGCTTTAATGAAAACGTATATTTGCCGTGGAAAAAAAAAATCAAGAAAATGTCTAATAAGAGATAGTTTATGTCAGCAATGATGCGAGAAGACTAAAGTGCGTGTGAATATTATTTTTGAGCTTAGCTACAGAAGTTAAACTTGCAATTGCCAAAGCAAGTAGTGTCCAATTCCTTCGCGGCACTCATTCTCGAGTCCCACGAGGTTTTTTTTTTTTTACATATTTTTGACTATTGTTGGAGAATCCATCTTCTTTTGCATAATACTTAAATACACACGCATCTCTATTCAACTTTTTTTTTTTTTTCTGTTCTTCTTTTTTTAAAAATTTGCATGCAAAAAACATACACTTTAAGCGCTTGTCACGATGCCCAGTCGCGCAGTTTTGCGCAAAAAGGCCCGTCGTGAGTCAAAGCGCCGCAAAATCGATGAGGAAACCCCTTCCCACTCCAAATCGTTACCGTCCATGTTGCCACCCACACGCGAAACGAAGAGGGAGGAGGAACCAACGCCGCCAAAACCATTGAAACGGCAAAGCCCAAAACAGGCGAAGGGGCCGTTGACATCTCCGCCAACGGTTTCTGCGCGTCGGTTGCCCAAAGTGGTGCCACAAAAGCGAGAGCGGTCGGCCTCCGCGGACGCGTTGGAAGGTCTGAGCCGAAAGGAACGGCGGCGGTGTGAGGTGCGACAACGTCTCGAGCGACAGTTGGAGCGCCTCTCCTCCGCCCCCGCCCAGATAGAGGAGGCGGCGGACCCTGACACACCGAAATCAAACGAAATAGTTGAAACCGAGTCGACCCCATCGCTGACCGACCACCCTGCCATGGAGACTCATGCCGAGGTGCGGGAGCGTCATGATCCAAAGTTTAAAAACGGCACCTTTTGGCGAGATCGGAAGGAACGTCGGGCGCGGACCGTGTTTCTTGGAAATGCACCAGTAAGTTACACAACAGAGGTCGTGGTAGACTTTATTAGCGCCGCCGCAGACGCGGATGCGTCTCTTACGGCAATGGAGGACGAAGGCAATCTCGTCGAATCCGTCGACTTTCTTCCGACAAAGCCGCGTACCCGGAGACGCCACATGTACGTCACACTCCGCTCGAAGGAGTGCGCAGCTCGGGTGGCACAACTCTTGGATGGACGTCGTCTTGAAGGGGAGATGCTGCGCTGCAATTTCGCCTCGGATAAGACACAGCGAGGCGAGGCAATTCAACGACGTAGTGGCGCTAAAAACTCCGGTTATTAACGGCTCTCGCACACCCATTTACGCAACGCCTAAGAAATTTCTTATAAATGGTTTATATAGTATAAAGATATAAATAAATAAATATATATATTTATATACATATCTGTGATTTAGTTTTTATCATTTTTATTATTATGCACTCGTTTTTTTTTTTTGTACGGATCTCAAAGTTTACATTTATGTACATGTTTGCACATCTATCTCATTAACAGCATTTTGAAAAAAAGAAGCTTTTTTTTTTATCTTTTTGATGGGGTTGTTGTACAAACGCGTCTAAACACACACACATATATATACATATATATGTTTATTTATTTATTGTGCATCTTGTGTTTCTTTTGATGTCCTTTAATAGTGTAATGTCATTGTCCGGCGACAGTTTGGATTCGTTGTGTCGACGCATCGCACAAAGAGCGCACGAATACAGAACCGGCGATTGCCCATTGGAACTGAGTTTGGAAGAATTCTCGACTATCTGCTTGATGCGCCGACCGCTCTCTTCGACCACCACCACCACCACCACCACCACCACCACCGGTACGTGCCATCGACCAAATCCGCCACACAACTTTGGTTTTGTGAAAGGCATTGTGTCGCATTCCCCGACGGTTGTGATTCGCGGGGCGTCGGGGCGTCCCTCGGTGCATGTGGATCTTTTACCTTTCCCCAGTTGCCTCACATTGCAACTCGAGAGCCTTTCCCTGCGCGGAGTATATAACGCCCGCTGCCTGGCCGCGCTCACACTTGTCGACTGCGATGTGAACCTCACCGCGGACGCCCCGACGCTTCGAGGCATTCGCTCCCTCACTTTTTCTGGGACTCCATTTCACGCGCGTCTTGTTACCCTTTGCGGCGGAACGCTTCGCCGCATAGTGGCTACGCAACAGCACACCTCCCCTGTCACACCATTATGGTCTTTTCCCTCAGCAGAAGCCGTTCCCATCGGGGATGACAAATCCTATAATGATCTTAAGGACCCTAAAAAGGATTCTAGTCATGTCGTCGTCAATCATGGAAGTACTACTATGACTGCTATAGCTACAATTGGGGGTAGTGGGACGACTGCTGCTTTTGGTGAAGCTCTTACAGACATTGTGTTCTGTGCATCGGACGTACCTCTCTTTTCTGCGCTGGACTCTAGTTGGTGCCGGATGCGTGGTGCTGTGTCGATAGCACTCGAGGGACTTCGTTTTGAGTCTATTAACGCCGTCGCCGCGTTGCGTGAACTGCCTCTTCTACAACGACTCTCGCTGCGGGGAAATCTTCTCAACGAGGCTGTCGGGATTGCGGATTGGGTACCGAATCTCAGTGTGTTGGACCTTTCAGTGAATCGTCTCGCCACACTAGGCGGAATCGAGGAGTTGCACCAACTGCGAGAACTTGACGTGCGTGATAATGGCCTCAGCGGTTGGTTAGACCTCCGCAACTTTGCGGCCGTGGCTCCATTGTCGCTGCGTCGAATCTCGTTGGAGTGCAATCCGCTTTACTATGCAAAACTTAGCAATTTGGAAACGAGGCGGATCATTTCCGCACTATTTAATTTTCGTCCATCGCTCCGCGTCGATGATGTATCGTGTGGAACACTTTATCTTCGCTGTGGATCCTCCCCACTCCGCACACACGCTTTTCTATTCGATGAAGACATAAGGAATCGTGATGCATCATTGTCACCAACAATAATAACATCCACAACGGCAACATCGACCTCCACTCGACGACGCTCACGGCGACGTTCAGGTCAGAAACGACGGCCCCGAAGTGTCGAGCCGGTGAATGTGTTGCTAAACGAGTCGTTGCCCATGTGTTCTACTGTGAATTCGGTTACTCACTTCTTCAGTATTAATAATGATAGTAGCCACGGTAACGACACCAGCACCAACAGCAGTAGCAGCCATATTAAAAACCTTGCTTGCGTTGAAACCTACAAAGGCGATCATCATCCAATCCGACGAACTCACAGTACCACTTCAACACCAACGGCTTTTCCAAGTTCCATGGCAAAACGGGCACCAACAGTGAGTTCCATTACCGCCCCATCGACCAAACCCTCATTGCCGGCGAGTCCCGTGACGACGCCTGCTTCCAAGGCATCAAATACACCATGCCCAGCGACAGAGGGTGGGACTCCAGTGTCGAGAAGCGGTGCGAATAACCTTCACTGTTCTTCCAACATTTTTCCCGCTGCTACTGCTGCTGCTGCTGCTGTTTCTGGTGTAGCTTCCCGCACAACCACCCGCGCGCCGTCACCGCTACTTGGACAGTTTCTCGATGAACTTTTGCAGCACCGGTGGGGCAGCGCTGTTGCACTCCTCCTCTCTGATATCAGTGCGGAGAATGCGCATGTGTGGGGGGCGTTGCGGCCCCATTCCACGGCCCTTGAGGCGCTTCTCCACAATCGCGCGGATGATGTAGCGGCGGTGCGTTCCCCGCTGCGTCACGTTTGGCGCGCGTTGGTGCGCGTCTCGCAGTCACAATGCGGGAATGTGCGCACCATTTGTGTGAATGTGATCCCCCGCTGCGATGGTCGTGTCTTTTTCGACACGGACGGTGCCCCCCACTCGGCGTCCTTCGCGGTGCGTTTGTCGAGGAGCCGTGGCGTGGCGGTGGCGGCGTCGCGCGTGGACGCCTTTCCTGGCGTAGACATCCATCGCCCGTCGGAGGCGGAGCTCCTGTTGGGGCTTGTCGCCGCGCCGGACCATTTGCCCGCGCTCCTACACGTGCTGCGCCGCCGCCTGGCGCTTTGCTCGACCCGACTGGTCCGCGCGGGGGGACTTCCGCTTTGGCCCGCCTTGGCGCACCCGTTCGCCGCCGTGACGGAGGCGGACCGCTGCGTGCCCTCGCAGCCCTCCGCGCAGTGCGTCGCGTCCCGACTGCGCGCGTCCGTTTGGCTCGACGCGGACGCGGCCCTTTGCGCGGCGCTGCGGCAGCGCGTCGGGGTGCGCGGGGAGATGTACGCGGCGGGGCGCGCCAACTGGGCCCAACGCGGGCCGTTCGGGGAGTGGCGCGAGGCGGCGGTGTGTGTGTGCGCCGCGTCCGACGGGCTCTTCGTGGCGCGCGACCGCACCGCCTCCGCCGACGCCGCGCTCGAGCCGTTGGTGCGCGTCGCGCCGAGCCGCGTCGGGCGCGTGGCGGTGACGTGCACGCTGCAGTCGCTGTGCGCCGGGGGGCTGCTGCTGCACGTGCGGGACGCGGCCGCGCTGCTGCGGCTGACCGCCGGCGTTCTGCGCACCGCGCGCCGCGACGTGACGTCCGTTGAGGTGATGACGTGCGCATTCCGCGTGCCGCGCGCCGCGCCGCTTCTCTTCGGCGTCGGCGTCTTTCTGCGCCTCGCGTCGCTCCTCCCGCCCGGACAGGCGGCGCAGCGGAGAGGGCGGACGAAAACGGGAGGCCAAACGGCGGAGAGGGCGTTTCCGCTGCGGGAACTCCCGGGGGAGGCGATGCACGCCGTGACGCTCGTCCTCACAGCGGACGGGGCCGCGCTGTACACGGAGGACTTCACGGAAACCATCGCCGTCGCCGGGGAAACGGATGGGAACGATCGGGAAGGGCTTCCGGCACCAAAAGTGGAGTGCGTCGCGAGCGTCGCCCTCGACAAGGTGCGTGGAATACAACTCGCTGGGAGTGGCGCACATCCCCTTCTATTTGCGCTTCTCTGCGCCGACGACATACGTTGGGTGTTTGCCGCACAGCACCCAAATACGGTTGCATTTGTCTTTGCAGAGCTTTATCGACATTTGGGTGACACACTCACTGCAACGGAGGTAGACGTATTTTGATACATTCGTCTATAAGCGGAGGTAGGCCATACCCAGCACCAAACATTAACCGACAAAACAAAAATGTGAACAAAAGGAAAAAAAAAATTGTTTTTTAATTTTTTTTGTTTGTGGAAACTGATTTATTTTTCAAGATGAAATCAGAAAAGTAAAGTTATGTCTCAATAAATATTTTTTTTGACATAAAATATATATATATATATATATATGTTTGTGTGTGTGTTTCGTCGTTGTTTTGTTTCCTTTTTTTCTTCTTCTTTTTTTTATCGCGTTGAGAAAGAAATCACGCGTTACTTCATATGAGTGATAATGGGGGCACAAGAAAAGTGAAAAGTAAAAAAGGAATACACAATAACGAAAACAAAAAAAAAAGGTTAGGGAAACCTAAACAAAAAAAGTTTCCATGTCATACTTAAATATGAGGAATGAGATGATGAAACGCGATCACAGTCTATCTCTTTGTACTTCGAGAGAGAGAGAGAGAGAGAGAGGAAGTAAGAGAGTGCGTTTGCAAAAGGATTTTTTTTTCCTTTTTTGTAAAAAAGTAGCAATAAAATGTGATGTGGAAAATAATGCATGACTGTTTTTGTTTACCTTTTCCCACTAAATGTCCAAAATTGTTTTTCTCCATTTTAATCCCTTTTTTTTTTCCTTTTTTTTTTCTGTTACAAATAACAATAATATTATAGTATCTATATCTTCCTCTACGTGAACACTTCGCTTACCAGCGTTCTCGAACGATTATAGTGAACTCGTAAAGGTGAAGGAGTGAGCAATTTTTTTTTTTCTTTTTGAGGAAGAAACCAACATAAAAGAGGAAAAGAACGGGTATCTAAGGAAATTAAAGTAATAAGCAACTTTTTACTAAACACTCGGATTGCCGCAAACACAGAACGCAGGAAAGAAGAAGGAAGTGAGAGGGATTTCATCGTTTATATTGTTATTATATTCAAAGAAAGATTAAGGAAGGAGAAAAATAAAGGGTAAAAGCAAAGAAGGTTGAAAAGATACGAAATTACCCAACGAAAAGCAAAAAAAAAAGAACGTGTTAATAACACAAAAGGAAACCAATAAAAGAAAGACAAAATTAACCATTCAATATCAGCAACAGCAATAGGGAAGAAAAAAGAAAAGGTAAAACGAAGAATTTGAAAATACTCGTGTACAAGAGTACCACATAACGAAGAAAACAAAAAGGGCCAACCAAAGATAACAACAACAACAACAAAAAGAAAAATTGTCCCCAACGAAGAAAGAAAGAAAGAAAGAAAGAAAAAAAGCCTTTATATATATATATATATATATATATATATATATATATATATATATATATATATATATATATTAAAGTTAGACCAGGTCAAAGGAAACAGAGAAGTGAAAGCTAAAATAATAAGAGCAATAAAAAAAAAGCAGTAGTAACTGAAGGAGCAACTAAAAGTTTTTTTTTTTATATCTATATTTCTATTTTAAGAATATTCTCGTCATGGACGACCTTGCTTTTACTTCGACCATGGCGATAGCAAGTGTTGAAAGCATGAGTGTGGACTCCTCGTCGTCCGACATGTCAGACTGCAAATCTCCCGCTAAGAAGGTTAAAAAGTTTGCCCTACCAGATCCTCTCGACTCTGCCTTTGAATTGGAGGAGGAAGTAATGCAGAGCTTCACCAGTGGTGACTGCAATCTTGCGCAGTTGCAACTCTGTAAGGTTCCCGATGGCATTCCATTAGAAACCCTCTCCTCTCTGACCATTTCAGAGAACCGACTGAGGCACCTACCGCCTGAATTGTTTGCCGGTCAAAATTGCATCAACCTTGTCCGGTTTTCGGCCAACTCCAATGAGCTAAAGGAGGTACCGGCTTCACTGTTTTCGCGTCCCAAGCTGGAGGTGCTGCTGCTTGACCATAATAACATTACCGCCCTCCCCCTCAAGACGGTATTGTCTAGTACGGAGAAGCTTCTCCCATCTGTTCGTCGCATTGGATTGGAGTTTAATAAACTGAAGGAGTTCCCAATCCAATTCTTTGAACATTGTGCCAATCTTGAAGAGATTTATCTTGGCCAGAATGATAATATGTTAGACAATCCCGTTCCCATGAAACGGTTTCTCGCCTCACCCATTCCCTTTACCTTGGCCCGACGCGGTGATTCACCGGCGCGACTACTACTGAAACTCGACAACAGACCGCGACTGTTGCAGCAAATGGAAGAGGAAAAATGGAGTGTAACCATCCCATGGGTCAATGTGCACCTTCATAAGATATACCCAGACCAGGTGCTCGGCTTTCTCTTTCTCGGCTCCCTTCGCACCGCGCAAACCGTAACGGTTTACCGCGACTTTAACATAGGCTTCATCCTCACCGTTGCGCGCGGGTTGGAGGTGAAGGTTGAGCCGGGTATGCGGCACCTCGTGCTCAGCATTGATGACCTCCCACGGGAGGACCTTCGACCCCACTTCAATGAGGCCTTCACCTTCATTGACGAGGCGAAGAAGGAGGGAAAAGGCGTTCTCCTTCACTGTTTCGCCGGACTCTCACGCTCTGTTACGGTGGCGGCGGCGTACATTATGAATAGGTATGATAAAACACGTGATGAGGCGATGGACCTCATCCGAGCCGCTCGCCCCGCCGCGCAACCGAATGAAGGCTTCATGGCGATGCTCAGTGAGTACGAAGAGCAACTGCGTCTCGATAAGACGAACGGACGCACTGCCGAGGAGTAAAAGAAACAAAAAAAAAAAGAAAAAAAAAAAGAAAGAAAAACAAAAAAGAAAAAAAGTGTTTTTAAGCAGCTCGCGTTGCCTTTTTTTTTCTTTATTTGTGGTCTTTTTCTTATTCCTTTTTTTTTATTTTATTGCTTTTTTTCATTTGGTTTTACTGACCTCAAAGTCCTCTCCTCATTTTTTGGCTAATGCGCCATTAATTGTACAGGAGAAAAAAAAAAAACCTCTTTTTTTTTATTCATTGTTTAAAAGCGTATGTGCCTACTTTTTAATACTGGTGCCTTGCAATTCCGACACTTTTGAATCTGAGTAGTAATGTTCTTTTCTTTATTCTTTTTTCATATATATATATATATGTGTGTGTTTGTTTCTTTGCTTGTTTCTTGTTTTTTTTTTCTTTGTGGGTATTTATGTGTGGCC
Organism: Trypanosoma mega; assembly: GCA_030849715.1. Classification (NCBI taxonomy): domain Eukaryota; phylum Euglenozoa; class Kinetoplastea; order Trypanosomatida; family Trypanosomatidae; genus Trypanosoma; species Trypanosoma mega. The sequence goes on along the minus strand of JASANV010001482.1, from coordinate 13,999 downwards.
ATATGTCTGCTTTTTTTTTATCCAATAATTTCCTTTTCCCATACTAAACGGGTGTCATTTTTTCTTTTCTTTCCTTTTCTTCCTTTTTTCTTTTTCAAGTAGCTGTTCGTGTATATATATATATATATTATTATTATTATTATTATTATTATTGAGTGTGTCTCTTTGCTTGTTTGTGTTTGTGTGTGGTATTGATGGTTTTTGGACTCCTGCGCGATGTGGTGGTTTCTGGGGCTGTGTGGGCCGCCGGGGATTTCTTTGCGCAGTTTTGGTCGGCGCACGCCTCCGCCGCGGCTCGACGCGCGCGCGGGGAAACGCGCATTGGCGATCGTCCGACCGCTTCGGCGATGGCATCTCTTGTCGACGTCCCGCGCCTCGTCGCGTGCGCGGGTTTTGGCGCCGCGCTTTCCCCGTTTGCGCGCCATTGGGATCGCGCGACGCGTCCGATGCGGGGCAGCGCGATGGGCGTCCTCGCCGGACTGACCGCGCGACAGTTTCTCTTCACGCCTTTGACGCTTTTGGCGTACTTCAACGCGGGCACCGCTCTGCGCGGGGGTTTCGCTGAGCCCGACTTTCTCCGGCAGTACGCCGATGAGCGGGCGGCCAAGTCGTACACCGCGGCGGATGTCGAGCGCCGAATTCTCGTCGAGGCGCTTCCGCCGCCGCTCGTCGCGTCGTGGGCCGTTTTCGCACCGCTCGCTCTGATGGAATTTGTGCCGCCGGGGCGTTTTCTCGCGGCGTGCGGCACCGCGCTTTGCATCCCGTGGACGGCGTACGTGTCGTACACGCAGTCGAACGTCCTTCTCTAAGGTGCATCAGTGATGGGTCGCACCGAGTCGAGTGCGGCCGCCCTTCTCAGCGCCACACCCGCTCTTGGCGTGGTTTGCCAGAACGGTGAGAGGAGCAAAGGGTGAACAAAAGAAGGGAAGGGGGGCTCTCAACCAAACAAGAAGGGATACGCAAATAGTAAGGGACAAGGGTTTTCTTTTTTTAAAGGTTATTGTCTTCTTCTTGTTACTGTTTTTTTTTGTTAGTGGGAATTCAATTTTTATTTTATTTTTATTATACCCTTTTATGAAATGTCCTCCTTGTTTTCGTTGTTGTTCATTTGTGTGTACATTGCTAAATGTGTGTCCCACTTTGGTATTCGGGTTGATCCATAGCGTAGACTTGAAATCTTTTCTTTTTTTTTTTTTGTGTGTGTGTTTATATGTGTGTCTCTGCTTACAACTCCATAGACACTTACGTGTATACATATCGGTTGGTTAGAGTGTGTGCACCTTTTTTAGTACAGAGTTCCCCCCCCCCAAAAAAAAAAAAAAAAAAGAAAAAAAAGAAAGAGAACCTAGATTAGATTCATGTCGATGCTGTCCCGCCGTTCGCTAGGGTTGTCGCGTAGACCGAGCAGCGTTGACGGTCGCGTATTACGAGATTACTTTCTCACCCCTGATGAGGAGCTTGATGAGGAGATTATGCTCATGACGGATGCGGACAAAGAGGCCTTTGCGGCGATGCAGAATGCGTTGGAGGAGCGTCACTTGTCGCACTTCTACCAACGCGCCTCCGACCCCACACGGAGTCCCCTTTGCGACGAGGAAAACGAGGAAAACGAGGACGAAGAGGAAAACGAAGACGAAGAGGGAGAAGTGTGGGAGATGGAGAACACTGCGCCCTCCATTGCCTCCCGTCGTGCGCGCGGGGCGGCGGCGGACCGTTTGCTCTCACACCGCGCGGAGTGCACCTTTCGCCCGACCATTAACCCCTCTGCCGTCGCGCCGCGTTACCTCGCGCCGCCGCGCCCCATCGCCCCCCAACCGGTGGACGCGACGTTTGCGCCGAACACACACAATTGGCGCGGCGCGAGCGCCTCCCGCCGTCTCGGGGCGTATCTCCGGACTCCCGTCCACCGCCGCCTCTCCCGCCCCCCCCCGCGCGCGGCGGAGAGTGGGGGGGAAAAGCCGCGCGCCGTTTGCGCCCCGCCGGCCGCATTTCTTCGCCGAATGGCGGAGGCGGCGCGGCGGCGGGACGCAAACTGCGCGCGAATGGCGGAGGCGGAGGCGCGGGAGCTCTCCTTTCGCCCCGTTCTCGCCCCGGGCACGCGCCGCCGCCCCCCCCGCCCCGCGCCAAACAAACCAAACAAACGCCCCGAGGCGGAGCGGGAGGAGACGCCCGTTGCGCCGCGCATTAACTCCCGCTCGCGGCGGATGCGGCGGGGCTTGGAGGACCTTCGGCTGTTCGAGCAGCGGCGGGCGCAGCGGTTGCGGCAGTTGCGCGCCGAGCGGGAGGCGTTGGTGCGGGCGGAGGAGACCTTCGCGCCGTCTCTCAGTGACGGATCGCGACGCCTCGCGGAGTCTCTCTTCGGGGACGCCGCCGCGCATGAGGCGGCACAGCGCCACATGGAGCGACACGCACGACAGCGCGCGGCGCGTCTCGCGGAGGAACGAGAGGCACAAACGCGAGAGGCGGAGGCGGAACTCACCTTCGCGCCAAACGTGCATGAGGCGCCGCCGTACCTGCACGATATTGCGCAAGAAATCGCACGGAATAAGTCCCTCGCAATCGATACACCAAAACCTCGACCAACTTTTCGATTTTCGTAGAAAAAGAAATGAGACACACAACAGTGTGTGACTTGGACTACTTTGTAAAATGACATTACGTTACACTTAGACAAGTGGGATTTCCTTTTTTTTTTGTTTTGGTGTGTGTGCTATTCCTTTGTTTGTTGTTTTTCAGCATGTATGCGTGCGTATCTCTCTGTCGATGACCATCTTTTTTTAAAAGATTTTGTATATATATATATATATATATTTCCTTTTTCTTTTTTTATGACATTTCTCTTACGGTACTTTTTATTTTATTTTTTTGCTTTATCTAAGATCATTTCTTCTCGCTGGCCGAAAAGAATTTGTGAATTTGTTACAGGTGAAGAAGCGCTTTAATTTTTATTTAATAAGTAGACCAGTTCCACCATCATTTATTTGTAAGGTGATTGTACTAGGATTGTTAGCGCTGAAGTACTTCACAGGATACGGATTCACGCTTAATCGCGTTTTCGCGACTCATTCACTATGCAGGAGGATTCTGCTTCGTCAGAATCAGGGTCAGATGCGTCCGATAGTGGTAATAGTATGAACGCATTATGGTCCATTGAAAACATCCCTGTTGAGTTTCGAGAAAAACTTCGTGCTCTCCATGGTGCGGCCACTAGTCGCAACATATCCACGTATGAAGGATTTGGCTCGTTTCACTCTGAAAACGTGGATGACCTCGTCGCTCAGCCGAATGGGATTTACAGGCCGCCTTGCATTCGCCCCTTTGCACGTCATATATTAAGTGCAACAGATCTCGTTGCTCTTCAACATGAAAAATATGACAGTGAGGTTTGGAATCGTCCTATTAAACGCTGCGAATTTGGACTCCCATTCCGCCGCGAATACTTCACCATAACTCCGGATTTCATATTCATCAACCATGGAGCTTTTGGTGGGACACTCTGCGGTGCCCTTGCTATCAAACGCGGCTACGAAGACCTCATGGAACGACAAGTTGTCGAGTTTGTGGATCGCGAACTCTTACCATTGATCGTCTACAGTGTGCGCCGTCTTGCGGAGTTCCTCAACGCAGCCCCAACCCAAGTGGTGTTAATGCAGAACGCAACATACGCTCTAAACTGTGCGATGAACCTCATTGAAAAGGATGATGTGGTTGCCTATTTGGACACGGAGTATCTTTCCGTCTATAAGATGATGTTTTTTCGTTGTCGAAAAGTTGGTGCACCCTATCATGAGGTGCCCATTTCCAAATACATGCATGATCCAAGTATCCTCGGTGACGATGCGGCACTAACCGATGTGATTTGCCGCGCCATTCCGGAGAATTGCACGACTGTTATTCTGGACTATGTCACATCCACCAGTGCCTTTTGTCTGCCCGTCTTTACGCACATCATCCCAGCACTTCGGCAACGCGGTGTTGCCAAGATCATCGTTGACGGAGCCCACGCCCCACTACAGATAAACCTAAACTTTAACGACCTCCCAGAGGAGTCGTTGCCAAGCATCTTTGTTGGTAATTTGCACAAGTGGTTCTCCGCCCCCAAATCGGCCGGCTTTATGTGGATACACGCGGAGGCGGAGGAATCGATTCGCTCCGTTGTCCTTTCGCATGGCGCGGGTGAGGGACTTCTCTCCGAGTTCATTTGGGACGGCACGCGTGACTACGGCGCCTATCTTGCCATTCCCGCCGTCATTGACTTTTGGCGCACGCAAGGACTGGATAATGTGCGGCAACACTGTTCCACTCTTCTGCGTGACGCGGCGGCCATGCTAACCTCCGCCTTCCGCTCCCGACCCGTTGCGCGAAGCGCCCCATTTATGTCGCTTGTCGAATTACCAGAAGCTTTACAGAACGAAGCGATGACCGCAAAGCATATTCAAGACTTACTTCATGACGTGTACAAGATCGAGGTACCTATCAAACGGGTGGAAAGGAGGTTTTATGTGCGTATAAGTGCCTTTGTTTATAACACCCCAAGCGACTATGCTTACCTTCGTGAGGCGGTGTTAAGTATCGCGCGAAATTATGAGCAACAACGCATGCTATCACGCGACGCTGGCGCCCCATTGGAAGTCCCACGACAACCATGTGACAAAAGGACAAGGGAACGTAACGGGTGTGGCGTCTCTGGACTTGAACCCCCACTCAAACGACGTAAGGCGATCGGCTTTTAAAGGTGAGCTGAAAGGAGGAAACGAAGCTAAAAAAAGAAAAGAACTCCCCACCCCCCCCAAGAAAAAAGATTCAGTCTGAAGAACAACAACAACGAAGAAGTAAAAAGAAACTGAGCGCTAATGCAACTGTAAACCGACAAATTAAATCAAAAATAAGAAAACAATATATAGTGGTAGAAAATATGAGAATCAATTTTTTTTCTTTTAAGGATCATTTCTTTTTCCATGTTCATAACAGCTTTGTGAGAATGTTTTATGGTGATTATTTCCGCCACCTCCCTCAAAAAAATTAATTATCAGTGTATTTCCATATTTGCATGAAAATATCTCCACTACGCAAGCAAACAAAAAAAACAAAAAACCGTTGACTTCGCTTTCTACCTTCTATGAGGCATTCTCGATGTTAACCGAGAGGAGAGAGCTATGCACCGAAACAAATAAATTACAAAAAGAAAAAAGACACAGCGTGCCAAAAGACTATACTAGAACCAAATCATATATACATATATATATATATATATATATACGTATGTAAATACATATATATATATTTATATATGTATTCTATTCCTCGATACTGTTACTTTTTTAACATTCCATCTTTCTTGTCTTCGTGATCTTGCTTTCGTGAGTGACGGCAGATTTCTCCACTCTTCCTATTAAACAAGAAATGTCAATGTCATGTTTCTCGTAATAAACCACTCCTCTGTAAAGGGCAGTGAGTACAAAACTGATTCTGTACTATCTTTTGGTGCCAATGAAAAATTATGCAAATACGCAATTACTACTTGCTCATGCGAACATCCGCTTCCTTTTCTTTTCTTTTCTTTTCTTTTTTTATTATTTCTTTTTCTTTTTTGCTTAACTTTGCGTGCCCCCTCTACGGTCTTGCAACGAGCAGAGGTGTGACCCACTAAGAACTATCCCACACGTTTTATTGACGAGATGCGGCCAACGAAGGGTGGCAAGCGGCCGATCCCGCTTGGGGGAAAGGGCAAGGGGAAGCGTTCGGCGGGAAAGGCGCCAAAGGATCCCGGCACGAGGCGGAAGAGCGGGGCGCGGCGCGGAAAGAAGCAGCGGCGCTGGGACCTGTACATTCACCGCACACTGCGGCAGGTGTACAAGCGCGGCACGCTCTCCAAGGCGGCGGTGCGTGTGCTCTCCTCCTTCATTGAGGACATGTACAACAAGATCCAGACCGAGGCGGTGCACGTGGCGCGCATCAACAACGTGAAGACGCTGACTGCCCGCGAGATCCAGACCTCGGCCCGGCTGCTGCTCCCGCCGGAGCTGGCGAAGCACGCGATGAGCGAGGGGACCAAGGCTGTCGCCAAGTACAACGCGTCGCGGGAGGAGGCCTACGCGAAGAGCGCTCTGTAAGCGCCGGGGGGAGACGCCCTCCTGGGAGACGTGCCATCACGCGCACCACACCCGCACAGACAGAATGGGGGAACGGCGTTTTGCTGTATCCAGTCTGCTCTTTGTCTGGGAGGGTTTGCCGCACTGCCCCGTGCCCTTTCCGGCTGCACGGAGTCGCATAGAAGTGAGCCTTCGTTACAGGCTTTTTAGATGGTCAAGTGGTGGAAGCGAATGTGTTCCAATGTGTTGCGCGCATCTATACTTGATGTCACTTTTGTTGTACTTTCAGTTTACGGGGGCTGTCTATGATATTGATGTCTCGTTGCTTTTCGTGTGCTTTTTTTTTTGTTTTGTTTGCTCGTTTGCACCATGCTCTCCATATTCGGTGTGTTCTTTTCTTCTTTTTGTTATTGCTGCTATTATTATTATTATTATTATTTTGCCTCTTTTTGGTGAACCCATAAATTAGATTCAACATATTTTTTTTTATAAGTGATAAAGAACTTTTATTTGTTACATTTTCCTTGTTTCCTCATTTGTGGAGAAGTATGGAGAATATCGAAGCTTTGCTCTCAAAGCTGACGGTTGAGGAGAAGGCGAACCTTTGCACCGGCGCGGGTGTGTGGAACACTTTTGCAGTGGAACGCCTCGGGATACCAGCCCTTCTCTTGACTGATGGTCCGCACGGACTGCGCAAGCAGCAATTGGATAATATGGAATCCTTTTCGTACAATAGTGTGCCTGCGACGTGCTTTCCGACCGCGGTTGGCTTGGCGTCGACGTGGAATCGTGACCTCTTGTACACCATTGGCTGCGCGCTGGCCGTGGAGTGCCAGGCGGAGGACGTGGCTGTGCTCCTCGGACCCGGCGCGAACATCAAGCGGTCACCTCTGTGCGGACGAAACTTTGAGTACTTTTCTGAGGATCCTTTTCTGAGCTCTCACGTGGCAGCCATGTTGATCAAAGGTGTGCAGAGTGGCGGGGTGGGGACCTCGCTGAAACACTTTGCGGCAAACAATCAGGAGACCAAGCGAAGCTGCGGGAGCAACTCTGTCATTGATGAGCGGACCTTGCGCGAGATTTATCTTGCCAGCTTTGAGTACGCCGTGAGGGAGGCGAAGCCATGGACGGTGATGTGCTCGTACAATCGCCTGAACGGTGTGTACGCTTCGCAGAATGAGTGGCTGCTCACCAAGTTGCTGCGCGAAGAGTGGGGCTTCGACGGCGTTGTGGTCTCTGACTGGGGCGCCGTCGACGAACGCGTGGATGCGCTGCGCGCCGGCCTCGATCTCGACATGCCGAGCAGCAACGGAATCAACAACGCGAAGCTCGTCGCTGCCGTCAAGAGCGGCGCGCTGCGTGAGGAGGAGCTTAATGTGTCGGTGCGACGCATTCTGGAGCTGGTCGCGAAGCGGCAACGGGCATCTGTGCGGGGCGTCACGTTCGACAAGGAGGCGCACCACGCCCTCGCTCGTGATGCCGCGCGCGAGGCGATTGTGCTTCTGAAGAACACAGGCGCTCTCCTTCCGCTGCGGCGCGGTGGGGAGCGTGTGGCCGTGATTGGCGAGTTCGCGAAGAATCCCCGTTTCCAGGGCGGCGGGAGCTCTGTGGTGCGCCCGACCAAGACGGACTGCGCGTGGGACGCGGTGTGTGAGCTCGCGGGCGCTGGCCATGTCGCGTTCGCTGCCGGCTACAGCCTCGCCGCGGACGCGACGCGCAGCGACCTGCTGGAGGAGGCCGTGCAGACGGCGCGGGGGGCGGATGTGGCCGTTCTGTTCGTTGGCCTTCTCCGCGAGGTGGAGTCGCTTGACCGCGCCGACCTACGCCTTCCCGAGAGCCACGTCAAACTGATTCGCGCCGTCGCCGAGGTTCAGCCGCGGGTGGTGGTGGTGCTGACGAATGGTGCGCCGGTGGAAATGCCGTGGGCGGACTGCGCCCCGGCAGTTCTGGAGACGTATCTCCCCGGACAGGCGGGCGGCGCCGCGGTGGTGGACGTCTTATTCGGCGCCTGCTGCCCATCGGGGAGACTGGCGGAGACGTTCCCGGTGAAACTGAGCGACACCCCGCCGTTCCCGTTCTATCCCGAGCCGAGGGACGCGGTGTACCGCGAGGGCGTTCTCGTCGGCTACCGCTACTACGACACGAAGGAGTTGGAGCCATTGTTCCCCTTCGGCCACGGTCTAACCTACACGGAGTTTGAGTACAGCGACCTTGTTGTGGAGAAAAGGCAGCCTGTCAGCGCCGGCGTTGCCGTGTCGGTGTCACTGACAGTGCGGAATGCGGGAGGGATGGCCGGGCGTGAAGTTGTGCAGCTGTACGTCCACGACCCACACGCGCCGGTTGTGCGGCCGCAAAAGGAGCTGAAGGAGTTTGCAAAGGTGTTCCTACAGCCCGGTGAGTCGACAAGGGTGCAATTTGAGCTGGAGAAGCGCTCGTTTGCATACTATTGTGTGGAAGCGAAGGATTGGCGCATGCACGACAAGAGTTACACAATTCTTGTTGGCGCGTCGTCGCGGGATATTCGCCTGCGAGCGGAGGTTCAGGCGACGACGGAGAAGACCAAAGACATCTTACAGATCGATCGCAACACTGCCTTCTGTGATATATTGAAGTACGATGTCCTGTTGCCACATGTGAGGGACCTCTTCGAGAAATCTGGCTTCGGCGCGATGGATAAGGATGGCGAAATATATGAAATGATGTGCTCTATGTCTATTCGCTCCGTTTGCCGAAATGCCTCTATGAGTGACAAGGAAATGGAAGCGATTCTCGATAATCTTCGCCGCGCATCCCAGGTTTTGTATTAGGTTCTTGTTTTTTTATATACATAAAGTGCAAATAGATCGCCTGTGCACTCCCCGAAAAATGATCTACACGTCTTTTTTTTTATTGTTTCGTTGTTGTTTGTGTCTCTCTGGCTTCGCAAAAGAGGCCTTGTTAGCATGCTACTCTATCATCTTTATCAAAAGAATATATTTTTACTCCATTCAATCTTAAAGAAAAATGGAATACACACACACACACATATATATATATATATATATATATATGATGATATTAAAACGTTGAGCTTACTTTTCATCAAAGATAAACTGTACATGAGACAACCGATAGAATAAGTAACCTTTTTCGTTCTTTTTTTGTTAGCATCACACCTCTTAGGAGTACTAATAACACACACAGGGTTACTTTTTCGTTATTGCTTGTTTAATGAAAATGAAGATGCCCAAGCCGAAATATTTTTTTTTTGTGCAAAACGGCTTATTTTTTTTGGGAAAAATCTCTTTTTTTTGCCAATTTGAAATCTTTGGCCGCTTATTCTCTTTCTTTTGATTTCTCCCCCTCCTCTTTCTGTTTCGCTCTGGGTGTAGTTGAAGAACTTAAATGCTTTTTCATCTATTTTTGATTTTATATCCTATTAAAAAGTCATTTTTTCTGTTATTTCTTCACAACTTTGTAGCTGAGGAGTTCACACCCACGTGTGTTTTTTCTTGGTTCCGTAACCGAAAAAGACTTATCAAACTTTCTTGCCTTTCGGCTCCGCGCAATGTGTTCCTACCTGAGTGTTGCTTTATCTCTTATTTGCACTCCAATATGCGAACGTATCTCTGTTGAGCTACACGAGGGTCTTCTAAAGACGACCATGTACTTCATTCCTTTTGTTTTGCTCTTCTTACAAAAACAAAAACAAAAATCATGTATTTATTGTTTAATCATGCGAACATCCGCTTCCTTTTCTTTTCTTTTCTTTTCTTTTTTTATTATTTCTTTTTCTTTTTTGCTTAACTTTGCGTGCCCCCTCTACGGTCTTGCAACGAGCAGAGGTGTGACCCACTAAGAACTATCCCACACGTTTTATTGACGAGATGCGGCCAACGAAGGGTGGCAAGCGGCCGATCCCGCTTGGGGGAAAGGGCAAGGGGAAGCGTTCGGCGGGAAAGGCGCCAAAGGATCCCGGCACGAGGCGGAAGAGCGGGGCGCGGCGCGGAAAGAAGCAGCGGCGCTGGGACCTGTACATTCACCGCACACTGCGGCAGGTGTACAAGCGCGGCACGCTCTCCAAGGCGGCGGTGCGTGTGCTCTCCTCCTTCATTGAGGACATGTACAACAAGATCCAGACCGAGGCGGTGCACGTGGCGCGCATCAACAACGTGAAGACGCTGACTGCCCGCGAGATCCAGACCTCGGCCCGGCTGCTGCTCCCGCCGGAGCTGGCGAAGCACGCGATGAGCGAGGGGACCAAGGCTGTCGCCAAGTACAACGCGTCGCGGGAGGAGGCCTACGCGAAGAGCGCTCTGTAAGCGCCGGGGGGAGACGCCCTCCTGGGAGACGTGCCATCACGCGCACCACACCCGCACAGACAGAATGGGGGAACGGCGTTTTGCTGTATCCAGTCTGCTCTTTGTCTGGGAGGGTTTGCCGCACTGCCCCGTGCCCTTTCCGGCTGCACGGAGTCGCATAGAAGTGAGCCTTCGTTACAGGCTTTTTAGATGGTCAAGTGGTGGAAGCGAATGTGTTCCAATGTGTTGCGCGCATCTATACTTGATGTCACTTTTGTTGTACTTTCAGTTTACGGGGGCTGTCTATGATATTGATGTCTCGTTGCTTTTCGTGTGCTTTTTTTTTTGTTTTGTTTGCTCGTTTGCACCATGCTCTCCATATTCGGTGTGTTTTTTTCTTCTTTTTTTTTTTACATTTGTTTACTGTTTGCTTGGAAGTTTTTTTTTTTTTTCTGTTAATCGAATGGCTGCGCCGATGTTAGCGGAAGAGGTACCGGTTAAATTGATCCATCCGGAGGAGCGGTATAACGAGAGTGGTATAGCATTGGGCAAAATAACGCGTACAAAGGTTTTTGGTGTAACCTGTCTGTGGAGCCCAGATGCTGGGGTGTATTGTTGCCCAACCATTATAACGTGTACCTTGGTGTTTGGAACTGTTTTCACATTGTGGGACGAACTTGGCTTGATTGAGCTTTGCGCTTTAGTATTGCTTTTGTTTACGGCGTTTTTCTCTTCATTCTTGGTTGTTTGTACGGACCCTGGGGTTTATCCTCGTCTACGAGGGGGGGAGTCTGACCCGCTTCAAGAGGAAAAGAATCTTATCTACTGTCGCGTTTGTTGTATTCGACGACCGCCCCGCACATCGCACTGTTATCAGTGTAATGTCTGTGTGTTGGAACACGACCACCATTGTGGTATTGTTGGTGGTTGTGTGGGGCAGCGAAGTCTCCGCTGGTTCACTTTGTATCTTGTTACAGTTAGTGGTGCAGCTGTAATGGGCCTTTTTTGGATATTCCGCTCACTACTTAGTGGGAGCTTTTCAAGCACTCTTCGGAATTCGCGAAAGACGGACAAACTAACATCAATTCCTAAAGGAGCGTTAGATGACCAGGAGGGTGCTGTAAAGGCCCTTGTTTTAATTGCATTACTCGTAGTACTCATGGTTGTTGTGATGCTGGTTGGTAGCCTAGGTATGTTTTACCTGTTTTTAGCCTTGACCTCAACCACACGTCGCGAATCACAAAGGAAGCAAACGAATTGCGGGGTACTTTTGCGACCTGTTTTACTCTGGAAAAATTTCCTGCACGTTGCAAAACCACCCCCATCTATGCTCATTCTGCCTTCTTCTACGTCCGGAGCACTGGAACACCTCGTTTAATGTTCTTTTTCTTTAAGTAGAGATTGAATTTGTGCGATAGTTACTTCCCCCCCCTCTCCTTTCTTTTTTCTTGTGTATTAGTACTATTAGTCTTTAGAAACAACTCTGGGGCATCGCTACTGTGTGAACACCGCAACATTTTTGTTGTTGTTTTATTTTTGTTTCTTTTTTTCATTACATGTGTTGAGATTTGAGTTGTGTGGTGAACTTTAAGATACTTCGTGTTGTTGCCCGTTGTATCACGCATTACATCAGTGGACACCCCAAATTTTTGTCAAATGCCCTTGACTGACAAAACGTAGAGGAATTCACTTTCTCAACACTCTGCGTTTTTTTTTTTTTTGTTGTTGTTGTTGAAGTGATTTATATTCTTGGCATTTTTTTTTTGCACGCTCTTCTTTTCTTTTCTTTATTATATTTTATCATCTTTTTTTTTTTGTATGTTGTGTGGATACAGTAACACAATTTCTCAACCGCCGAAAAAAGGCTTTTAGAGTAAATCAACAACAAAGGTAACCCCAAGAAGGAAGGAGTGTTAATTTGGTATTAGCCACGTTTAGTTCATTCCACTATATTTACTGCAATTATTTTTTTTTCCGAATTTTTTTTTTTTTGTGTTTCAAATAAAATATCGTGATGATTCAGGGTGAAAATGGTGCAATCCAAACTATTACGGACGCCCAACATATCACCACCCCTCTTGGCGGGTTTACTGTGGTAATCTCTGATATGGATGGTACCGTTCTGAATTCGAATCATCGCTTGAGCGAATGTACTAAGGATACTCTATACAAACTATCCTTGAAGGGGGTACATTTTATATTTGCAACTGGGCGTCATCACTTGAGTGTTGCAACCGCAAAGAAGGACCTTATTAAATTTTACAAGGCGAGAGAGAGTGATGACACTTCCTTTGCTGCTGATGGGAAGTCGGTTGAAGGGTTTTTTCTCATAACTTCGAATGGAGCTCGCGTACAAAATCCTTCAGGGGATTTTATTTTTGTTCACAACTTGGACAGTGATATTGCTCGCACCATTTACGACAAATTTAGTCACCGCAATCGTGGCGACGATCCGTACAATAAAGTTACTATTGCCGCCTATCAAACTGAGAAGTGGTGGCAAAGTGATGCGTTCCTTACTGAGGAACAAATGATGGAAAAGTTTGGCTTCTTACCAGAAATAGTGCCAAATATTGCCGAAGATTTTCCCACGGAGGGAGTGGGGAAAATTTGTTTCCGTTGCGACAATGCGACAATCTTACACGAATACGAGAAGGAGTTAATTCAAATGTTTCCTGGAAAGATATCCGTAGCCATGTCATCAAATACATGCGTTGATGTCATGCCTTTTGGGGTGTCTAAAGCTTCTGCTTCGCGTGAAATTGGATTATTACTTGATTTTGACCCAGCAAAGAATGCAATTGCCTTCGGTGACAGTATGAATGACATGGAAATGCTTCGAAGTGTAGCAAAGGGATGTATAATGCAAAATGCGCAAGACCGTCTCAAGGAGGCGTTACCGCAGCTGGAGATTATAAAAAGTAACGATGAGGAAGGTGTAGCATCGAAACTCATGGATGTGTTCAATATGCAAAACCAATTTAAAAATCATTTATAATTAACGAAAACTTCATGAAAGTCCCCCCAAAAGAAGGAATGATCCTTAAGTCATCATAACCTCAATAAAACAACACTTTTCTTCAGACACCAGCAATCTACCTTTTTTCGCACGGCAAAGACATAGTGATATTATCAACGCGATAGTTGTGGAACGCCAAACAAATCAATGCATATATATATATATATATATATATATATATATGGAACATTAGTGCAAAGGTAAAAGTGCATGCAAACCCCAAGTAAACAACAACGACAAAAACTTTCTCGTTTTTTTTATGTTTATTTAAAGTGTATACTAAGTAAGAATTAACTGAAGAATTTGTGAGCGTAACGATACAAAAAAGCAATATATGTATACCTTTAAACGAAAACAACAAAATTATCAACAAAGAACAACGAGAACGGGGTAAGAAGAACAAAAATAAGTAAATAACTTGCTTGTGATCCATTTTATTCTCTTTATATATATATATATATATTCTTTTTTAAACACTAAAGAATTCAATTGTAGCTAAAATTTCGAAGAAAGCTTAACAAAAAGGCCTTAAAATGCGATACCAATCTTTTGCCGTACTGCTAGTGCTGCTCTGCGCCGCCGGGTGTCTCGCCGCCACGATGGGGGAC
>JASANV010001481.1:0-76750 GCA_030849715.1 Trypanosoma mega | reverse complement strand
CGAGCTCCGTGGACGCGCGCACGCCTTGGCCGCGGAGAAGCGAGCGGTGGACGCGTTGCGTGCCGATGAAGACGAGGCAGTACGCGCTCGAAATCCGTTTTTGGAGTCAAATACGGTTCGTTGTGTGCCTCTTCGCCTATTGGGGCTTTTAAAGGATACCTTGTTTTCCAATTATTATCGTCGTCGTCTTCAAGCTTTGGCTTCAGATCCTGTTGACCGTGAGATGGTGCGTATTTTTGATGATCTACTTTGTGAACGGGCGGATTTCATTGCAACAGAACAAGGAAAGCTTGCTGACAGTGTCTCAAAGGGTTGTTCTGAATTTGGCGCATCTCTTGTTGGCTTTACAGATATTTACTTTTTTTCAGATGAAATTGAGGATGTCTTGAAAACTCAATGTGATTATTCACATGTTGTGGGTGAGTTATGTCGCCTAGGGGATACTTTAGTGGAGGCAGAGAAATCTATAGCAATTGAGCTTGATAATCTTCGAATTTCATATCCTATGTGTCTTCGGGATGTGAATCCCGCAGTTGAGTTTGATGATGCATTTCAGATGCTTGAAAAGAAACGGCGTGATCTGATAGGGCGTGGTGCAGGTGAAGATCTCATTGAATCGATTGAAAAGGAGGAGAGAAAATTGAGTGTGGAGCTAATTACAGATGAGCGTTATGTGGTAAGGGCTACAGCTTGTGCTTCTTCATGTGAACATAAGCTTCTGTCAGAGATGACCTCTGCAGAGTTAACCGCTCGCTGGCGGCAAAAGATGCTCGAGTGCAGGTCTCGCAGACGAGTCGTGTCATTTGTCGATTCAACTTTTGAGGAGTTGCGTGAGCGTCGAAAGTCGTCAATGCATCGAAAGCGACGTATGGGTAGTTTGAGCAGTATACCTTACATGGATTTTATTGAGATACCGGACAATGTACCAATGGAAATTAAAGAAACGGATTGTGAATTAGCCATGTCTCTGCGTAGCAAAAGAACTAGCCGAATTTTTAGTGATGGCACAAGTCAGGTAGATTTCGGTGTTGGAGGTGTGTCGAGTGACGAAAATGAGCTTTCTACACACGGCTCTAAAATGAGGCGGGTCTTGTTGATGCGTCGTTTGCGTGCCCATCGACGTGGTGGTAGTCTTACAATAGATGCTATTCCTGAAGTACCGGCAATGCAAATTACGGAAGATGGAACAATGACGCAAGTGAATCAGGAGGATGCTCTACATTCGCCAGCCGGGAACTCATTGTCTATTTTTAGTGGTGCTATGCCTCAGCCGGAAAGTGGTAAAAAAAAGAGGAAAAAGTTAGTTTTGAAACGTCGTCTCCGGGTACATCGTGGCCCTGGTAGCAGTACATCTAGAGTGATGAGTATCCTACCTGAGGAGGCGTCAGGTGAATTGGTTGAGCATGGTCTTGAGAGTATTACTGAGCTTTCGCATAGTAGTGTGAGCGAGCGCCACCGACCAGCACCGCCTTCATCAGCTGTTCGACGTGCCCGACGACGCGGAAACCCTAGCGCAAATAGTTCACTTATTATAACTGCCATTCCGGACCTTCAGACGATCTCTATCTCGGAAGCTGCACCAGACGCCCCTCCCGTGCGCCCGCTTGAGCGTCGCCGGGACCGCAATGAAGAGAGTCCACGTGAACCCAGTATCGTGACAAAACCGCGACGGAAAGGAATGCCCGCCAAGGAAGCACCGCCAGTTCGGGAACTTGAGTCTGAACCTGAGGTTTCCACTCGACTTCTCAGACCTGAGCCACCAGTGGAGCCGCACTCGCCAATGAGTGCAGTTTTTGCCCGCAAAGGAATGGAGAAGATTCGAACGCGTGATTTAAGCATCTCAGCCTTGGCACCACCTTTACTTCCCGAAGTGCGACCTGTTCCCCCTGACGCGACGGGTGGAAAGCGGAAACGTTTGGCCCAACGACCGGATGATCTGCGAGGGCGAAGGAAAAAGAAGAAGTCGGGTGGTTCACGTCGTTTGGGGAGTGTGCAAATGTCTCGTGTCGAAGAGGATGGGTATGGGGAAATTTCTGAGTCAATTGAGCATGAAATGCCAAAATCAAGTCGTCACTCACGTCCTACCGCTCCATCACAGTTATCACGTAGCCCTAAACGAATGGTGCGGCCGACATTGGAACGTCGCCAGAGTCGTGCTTCTATGACTCGAATAAGTGACAATGAGGCTTCTTGTATTCAAGATGATGTGGATGCCACCCCGGCGTCACCGTCTATTCGACGTCGCTGTAGTTTCACGCCCGCGCATATTTTGCCTATTGACCCGCGTGAGTCCGCCGAGCTCGCGCGTGAGCGGCGCTTTATTGCGGAACTCTTGACTTCAACAAAGTCATCCGTCTCACGACGGGTAACAGCTGCAGAGGTGGAATGCGATGCGGAGGCCATGGCGCTTATCTTTGAGCATGAAGACCTTACCAGGACGGCCAAACGTGCCGATATTACAGACGCTTATTTGCGTGAAATAGCGGCAACTGCAGCGCAACGTATTACGAAAATGTCACTTCACTCTCCAGTCTCAGGGGCTGTAGCCCGCGCTAGTGGTATTCGCCGTACTCGACGGGAGACTCTGGAGAAGCGTGCCGCGGCTTGTGCAGCGGCAGCGGCGATGATAGCGGGGACAGAGACAAGGGATATAGCATCCTTTGATGTGCATAACCCTCGTGGAGTTCCACAGCCTTGGACGCACCTCAGCGACGCTGAACTTGCGAATAATGAGGAGCTCCACAAACTAATTGACGTACGTAGTGGAGTGAGGAGGGATGAGGTGGGGCCTTATCTTGCGGAATTGTCACGGCGCAAAGAGGTGGCGAATGAACGTTTATTTGAACGCTACCCTTTTCTTTCTCCATTGCCTCACGGTGTGCCACTCACAGAGGTGGGATTTGACAGAGATGAACACTTCAATAGGATCGCTGCAAGCGGAGATTGGCAAAGAGATGAGCAAACACGGCGAATGTTGTGTGACATTGTAGACCGACTCGCGAGGCAACAAGCGACTGTGCGCAACCGCGGTAGTACTTCGCTTGTCAAACGTGTGCGGGCTTTCTTGGTTAATAGGCAAGATGAATCTCCAAGATTAGTCATCGGTAGTAATTATGATAGTAATAATACCAGTAGTGCACTCGGTATTCGTAATAAGAGCTACGATGGTAGTAACAACATTAGTGGTTTTTCGCCGCGTAAAACGGGTAATAATCGTTCGGCGTTGGAGGAAGCTGTGAAGTCTGCGCGGATGGAAAGGCGTTCTAAATTTCGCGATGATCGGGTACGCATTCAATTCATAGCACAATGCAAAAGCGATGCGGACCGTCTCCTTAAGCGTCTTATGGTACGCATGAAAAAAGAGCGTACTGCAGACATTCCATTAAGTATGGAGGATATTGAGACCTTCCGTTATTTCTTTGATGGCATTGATGCGGGTAACTTTGGTGTTTTGGACCGTGAAGACTTTCTTGACTTTGCTATGCTAACGCTCTGTGAAGATCTTTTCATGACGCGACGAGAAGTGGAAACCCTCGCCTTTCCCAACACCGCACCCGGTGAAAGGCCCCCGCAGTTAGTCGATTTCAGTGACTTCTCCAAGTTCTACACAGCACTCGCCCTGCGTGAGGTGAAGAAGCAGAACAACCGCTTTGAAGCCCCCCCACCGGCGCGATGGCCAGCCGTTGGTATTCTGGGCGGGGCGGGGGTTTCACTTCCTGTGCAAAGTGCCCCATCCGCCGCCATACCCACTGTGCGGGCGCAAAGTGCCACACCGCGATCAAACTCCCGTTTCTGCAACGAACGCGTTTCCCTAGGCGGTGGACTCCGCCCCGCACTGCCCCCTCTCATGGAGGCGGTGTCGCGAAGACAGACACGACGCGTGCCGCAACCTCCAACCTCGGAAGATCGTACAGGCGTTGCGCCGCGACTCCATGGTTGGGTGCGACACTCCGTTTCACTTCCCCCAGGAGATTCCATGAAAGGTAGAGGTATGTGAAGGTAGAGAAAGGGAATGGGGGGATAAAGGAAAAGAGGGAAAAAGGAAACTATACAAGTTAAAATAAATTTGGGGTAAGGAGGAAAGGTAAAAAATATATATTCATATCTATGAAAAGAAAAATGCAATACGCAGACAAAAATCAATTTAAAAAATTTGGGGAACACACACACACAAGAAAAAAAAAGGGTAAAAAAAAAGTAATAAAAATGAATAAAGGGTTTTAGGAATGAGAAAGTAAATATATGGATATATATATATATATATATATATACTCTTCTGAATATGGCTACTACTTGTTATTATTATTATTATTATGTGTACACTGCCATTTATACATTTTCTCTAACTGTTTTGTGCTATCGGGTAATTTTTAAAAAAAATCCGTTGTTTTTTTTTTTCTTTATATTTTTTTTTTCTTTTGGGGCCCATAAGAGGGTGACCTTTGAAGTCATTAGGTTTCGTGTTTTTCCTTTTTTGTTTTTTGTTCTTTGAGAAGAAAACGAAGACCAAAAAAAAAAAAAACGCTCATAACAATAATAATATTTTTTAGCATAAAAGGATATTCTCTAGTGATGAGTTTCCGTGGATATGTCTCGGGTGTGATGTCGGCAACTCCGCCCCACTCCGAGTCCTCCACCACCTCCTCCACGGCGCCAACGCGACGCGTGTTAAACGGGCGTCGGGCCAAAGCCACTCGCTTCGGCGCCGTTCGCCTCGACACATCCATGGAAACGCTAGGGACGTGTCACCCACCGCCCATTCAGAGGGGGCGGCCCGACGCACTTCGGGAATGGCTGCGTGCGTTGGGCCAAAAAGAGGCGCCATGGCGTGGGTTGCATGCGGCGCACGTGGCGGTGCAACGCTTTGCGTCTGACATATCCGATGCGATGGATGGCGTCCATTTGTCCTCCTCGACACACACCATGGCGGAGGGGAGGGTGTGGGATGGCATGGCACGCCGTGTGCGTTCATGTCTGACCCCGACAAGTGTGGAAGGGCGGGAGAGGGAATGGGCCTCCATCCTCGCATTGGCGTCGAGTGCGCCATTGCTGCTTCCATCCTCGCGTTGGGAGGTCATGAAGAGCTCCACCCAGCGCTGGGAGAGGGCGTGTGGGTGTTTGGGGCGTTGCCTTGACATCGATGGCGTTATGGGGATTGTGACGGAGTGCTTTACGCCTCTTCTTCCGTTTGGGGCTCGAGGAGGGGCCGATGCACACGGTATCACAAACGGACATGTGGATGGATCATGTCAACTAGACGCCACCTCCTCCGTTAGTGCGTTGGCGAAATGGTCGAGTGAGGTGATGGAGGCATTTTGTGTCGCACTTCGAAGGGCAGAGGCGTCGGCACGAGAGGGGATACATAGTGTGCATGAGCTCGAGGCGGTGGCACAGGATGTAGCGCGAAGGACTGCAACGCTGTGGTTTCTACGAGAAGTTCTCATGATGATAACGTTACTTGTAATCGCCACCATGGAAAGTGAATAGCGGCTTGACGCGCTGAGGTGTAAAGAGAAAGAGAAGGCGTGAAGAGTAAAAGAAGACGGTGCTGGCGGATGGGGAATCCAATATATATACATATACGTATTGACATATATGTATTTACATATATCAAAAACGATGCTTTTCTTTTTCTTTTTTCAGTTGGTTGTGCCAACGACGTTAAAGAGAGAGAGAGTAAAAGAGAAAGAGAAAAACCATTTCCTTTGAGCTTCATGCACGTATGCACGTGTTTTTGTGTGCTTTGTAATGTGTCATCGGTTTTTTTTTGTTGTTGTTTTCTTCTCTTTTATAATCGTAGATAGAACGACATGAAATATGGATAGACTACGTTCTCCTCATTTTTTTTTCCACTGATTATTGGCTTATCTCCCTCCTACTGTTGTTACTTTATTACCATGTTTGTTTTCTCCCCCTCTACTGATTGAACCACGCAAAGACGCAGAAACAAACCGTTTTACACACCTTATACACCACGTAGGCATACGCAAGCAACTGAGGCGTACGAAACGATTGATTAATAGATAGACAACGAGAGCGACTCTGTTGTGTTTCCTCACACAAAGAATACGAACACGAATCAGAACAGATATTAATTAAAGAAACAAGAAAAAGATAGAATCACAGTATAAACCAAGAAAAACAAAAAGCCAATTCAATAGGAAGGGAGGCAGTGAACGTGTATCTAAGGACATGTTTGACGCTTTTCGTGCGGCGCGTGTCTCCTCGGATGCGCCGCCAACCCCATCGGAGTTGCGACTCCGATTACCGCGTGCGGTCTTCAACGCCGCCGCCTCGAGTGCGTTTCATCACGCCCACTTTCTCAGCGAGTGGGAACGCGAAGGTGTGACCTCGCTAAGCCCCGAAGAGGCCGCCAAATCATTGGAGCGACGCTTTAATGACTTCACAGCAAACGCGTTGGGCGAACACTTGCGGGCGGTCGCGCTGGAATCCGCGCGGATCACAGCATTGGACGAACAGGAATCGCACGAACCGCGGCGTTTCTTCGCGAAGGAGGCGGACATTTTGCAGTTGTATTGGTGTGGCCAAACCATGGCGCTGGCGGCTACCATTTCCGCGCTGGAAGGACGTAACAGTCCGGTCTGCACCGAATCCCTCCCCGCACCACCTCTGCGAGACGAGACGCAAGAAACGATTCACGCATTGCGCGAAGCGTTTCCGGTGCTTGGAGAAGTGCTGCTCGACATTCCAGACAGCCAACCCGTTGCTGCGAGTGATGGAGAGAAGACCGACGTGAACCATCACATCGACGAGGATGGTCACGAGATGGACGAAGAAGAAGAAGGTAAAGAAAAGAAGTCGAGGTTTCGTCTTTGGGCCGGACAGCATCATAATGTGGAGTCCGGTGCTAAACGGATGCGGTGCGACGAAGCAAATGCAATGACAAGTAGTGAACAAGAGAATAGCACCTCTCCTCCCAGAAGTGGCAAGCGTCCTTTTGCGTTCAGCGTGCAAGTGGGAGGATTTCAACCGCAACATCCACAGCATCAGCAACAGCAACAGCAACATTCGGTTAACGCACGGCGGCAGGCTACGTTAGCCTTCGATAGCAATGGTGTGCTTGGACTCGCTGTTCAAGCCCACCCATCGCCCACCCTGCAGAACGCGGCAATAACCACGACAGGAGTGGCAGTACCACGTTTGTTTTCAACGCCTTACGCACCCTTGTCTCCTCCGGCACACAATCGGGCTCCCGACTGCTATGATGAGGAACACAGCTACAGTAGCATGACAGAGAGCAAATCCCTTGGTGGTAGAGAATACCGCAGAGGAAACCGTGCCCCAGGGTACCCCCCAACGGGAGGTGGATTCAATAATAACTACATCAACAACCAAAGTCATTACAACAACTACAAGGGTGGTGATTTTGGTGGTAATAACAGTAATAATAATAACAACAACAACAGTCGCAGCACTTATAGTAACAACAATAATGATGACGCCGTTGGAAGCAGTGGGTTTGTGACTGCAAGCGAGCAATTAGCCGCCGATGTGCGCTCCGGACGTTCCATTCCCCCTTCTCTACCACGTCGTACACCTGCGCTAGGGCTGCGCCGTTCGGGATTTACACCACCATTCCAGCAACACCAACAGCCACAGTCACTGTCCCAACCTCCACCCCAGCCGCATCAGCAGCAGCAGCGTGGTGATGGGGAGTGTGGTGTGGGAGATGTTTTGACGTCTATTACTTCCAAAAGTCGTGGCACCAAAGCGCAGCGCGCCGCCGCCTCTCGCCGGGCAGGAAGTGAGGAGGACGATCGAGGGGAGTTCCCCACCTCCCTGCTCCTCCCCGACGGGTCTGTTCCCCCGATATTGCTCCCACTTGAACCAAAACTCGTCGCACAGGTGGCGATGGAGATCCTTGAGCACGGTGCAGGAACGGCAAGTGTGGGGTGGGACGATATTGCAGGCCTCGAGCACGCAAAGCGCAGTGTGGAGGAGGCAATCGTCTGGCCACTGCGTCGCCCGGACCTCTTTGTTGGTCTTCGTGACCCCCCACGTGGTCTTTTGCTCTTTGGCCCACCCGGAACGGGCAAGACTATGATCGCTCGCGCCATCGCAAACCGTGCACAGTGTACCTTTCTCAATATTAGCGCCTCCTCCCTTATGTCCAAGTGGATGGGGGATGGGGAAAAGCTCGTGCGATGCCTCTTTGCAGTAGCCACTGTCAAACAACCAAGTGTCATCTTTATTGATGAAATTGATTCTTTACTTTCCATGCGTGGTGAGGGGGAAATGGATTCCGTCCGGCGTGTCAAGACAGAATTCCTTGTACAGTTAGACGGTGTCGCCACAGATCGTGGGGACCGAGTTCTACTTATTGGTGCCACAAACAGACCTGATGAGCTCGACGAAGCGGCAAGGCGTCGCATGGAGAAACGACTTTACATTCCCCTCCCCGACATGGCAGCCCGTGCAGATCTTATCAAGCGTCTCATGCGCACGATGGATGTTCAGCAACAGCAACAACAACACACCGCGGACTGTGAAATTGAAGAGAGCTTGGTAAAAATTCATGAACTGAATGAACAAGCTATTGTAGAAATTGCAACAGCAACAGAGGGTTACTCTGGAGCGGATCTAAAACAAATTTGCCGTGAAGCAGCCATGGGTCCTTTACGAGAGGTAACATCACGACTAGTGGACGTTTCAGCAAGCGATTTGCGTCCTATTCAGCGTCGAGATTTTTTGCAGGCACTACGACGCATTAAGCCAAGTGTTGGGGTCTCGGAGGTGACACGTTATGTGGAGTGGAATGAACAATTTGGTTCCTTTTCATTGCAACCCGAAGGTGCCGCGGTCGACTTTGCGCAGGACGAAGAGTTTAAAATGGAATTGTGCAAATAAAGCGTCGGCAAGCGGTGGAGAAAACGTGTAGCGGGCAAGAAAGTGGCGAATATGAGAAGAAAAGCACGGCGTTGCTCATGTCAGCCTGCCCTGCTGCAATTTCAACATGTTTATGTTGATTCGCGATTATTTATTTATTTTGTTGTTTTGTAGAAAGAGAGATCTGTGGGTGCCCAAAGTTGGAGTTTTAGTTTTAGTTGGTGTTCGTGTTTTTGCGTCGCGCTCATCCGCCTCTGCCTACATTTCGGTTTCCTTGTCGGTTTTGTGCACATTTTTTCTTTCTTTCTTTCTTGTTCACTCCTCCCTTCTCCCCCTTCTGATCCTCTCCCAAGGAGCACATCTATTTTATGAGTAGAAGCATATACACACTCATCTGTTTACTTTTGCTGTTACTTTTGCTAACCTTTGAAGCTCGGATGACTGAAACCAAAAAGACGCTTGCGGATTACAAGGCGCCGTATCCGGATCCAACGCCGGAGCAGAAGCGATGTGTCATTTTTCTTGACGAAAAGGAAGATGAGCACAGCTACCAGGTGGAACTGATGCCAGGTCGCTATGAAATGGTAGACACTGTTAATCGTCACTTCTTGGGTGCTGCATTGAAGTCGGAAGATGTCAAGGGTTGGGGCTACACGTATTACACAATTGAAATGGGACCAACGATGTCAACTAGAATGCCGCGGACGACTGGTACATCCCCAGAACGGAAGCTTGTGGCATCTCAACCGCTCCCCTTTGTACGCTATAACAGTAAACTTCCGGTGGTGGTATACATTCCGAAAGACGCGGAGCTTCGCTACCGCATCTGGGCCCCAACCTCCAACCCCACAACAGTTCAACCGGACAGCTAAAGCTGTCATTTGCATTCCAAAAAAGAAGGTTTTACATTTTATTTCCTTTTGTTTCGGTTTTTGTTTTTGTTTTATTATTATATTGTTTAAAAAGTTTGATTCTCTTTTTCTCTATTTTTGAGAGATCCTCCTGCGTGTGCAGTGATGTGTATAACCTTCAAAGAGAAGCATGTAGACGCAGGGATGGAAAGACTCTTCTTGCAAAAAAACGAAAGAACGCATCAAGCCGATCGTTGCACTCTTGGAAGAGACACATTACGAGGAGTGGAATGAACCGATGGGCTCCTTTTTACTGCAACACGCGGTGGAGAAAACGTGTAGCGGGCAAGAAAGTGGCGAATATGAGAAGAAAAGCACGGCGTTGCTCATGTCAGCCTGCCCTGCTGCAATTTCAACATGTTTATGTTGATTCGCGATTATTTATTTATTTTGTTGTTTTGTAGAAAGAGAGATCTGTGGGTGCCCAATGTGGGAGTTTTAGTTTTTGTTGATGTTTTATTAATTATTATTATTTTTGTTTTTTCTGTGTGTGGGGGGGGGGGAGAGTGCTTTTCTTGAGGTTTGCTTGTTTTTGTCCTTTTGACGCTTCTTCGTTGCTGGTTGTTCTTGAGTTTTCGGTACGTTATTAAATTATTATTTTCTTGCTGTTACCTATTGTTGTTTTTTAGAGGAATTTTTTTTTTTTGAGAACTCTACTTTGCTAGTTCAAAGCGTCAAAAGTAAGTAAGAACAGCCAATTAATGAGGATAACAGGAAAGGGTAGAAGAAAGTAACTAAAGAAAGACCAAACTGTTATTGCATTCGACATTAGAATGGAAATGGTTAGTGAGGACAATGAAGGATATTTTGTTGCGCGGTTTCGTGTGACGTTTCCGAAACCTGAACCTGGAATGAGGCGATTCGTCATTGATTTGGAAAAAAAAGAGGGTGAAAGTAATTATCGAGTAGAGCTCGTTCCTGGACGCTATGAGGAGGTCGCACTGCTTGAGAATCATTATATTGAAGGCACTCTAAGGGAGGAAGTCCTTGAAGGATGGGGTGAGAAGTATTACTTTTTTACAATGGGTCCGCTCTGTTCAACTGTTGAAGCGGTGGCTCCAAATTTAGTACCAACACGCCAATTTGTACGTCTAGTGCCTTCGCACTACATTCGTTACACCAGTCGAATACCGTTAGTGGTGTACTTACCGGTAGGAGCAGAACTTCGTTACCGTGTATGGGCTCTTGATTCGAAAGAATACAAACGAGCTCCTATGAAATGACGCATCTGCTCTTCTTTTTTTCTTTTTTTGCCCTTTTTGTGTTTATTATTTTTTTTTCTCTGTGTCTGTGTTTCTATGGGTATCATTGCTCACAACATGTCTTCCTCTGTTGATTGTTTATTTATTTCTTCATAAATTTAACAATAACCATACATAAATATACATGTATGTTCTTTTCGTGTCGTATTTCTATTACTGTGGCTTTCTTTTTCTTCATGTCCTGTTAATCTCTGGATAGTATTTTTAAAATGGTTCTCTCACGTTGCTGAAGCTGTTGTTCGGAGATGCTAGTCGCTGTTGTTGCTTTACTAACAAAAGTGAATATTCATTACATCTCTATTTCTAACCTTTTCTTCTTTTTTCTTTTTACCGTATATGTACATTCATTTTTGTAGTTTTTCTCTTTTTTACGTTGCCACGGTATCTCTCGCACTGCATAATCACTGTGGCAAAGCACAAAAAAAAAGGAATAAAAGTGCAGAAGAACGAGAATCACACACAACACTAACAGTAAAACAAAAAAAAGTCCAAAGTTGTGTCGAGCTGTGCAGCGCATGAGCAAACAGCGCCACATACGAAACACACACCAAAATAAAAAAATTCTGCCCATATTTTGTTTTCCATTGGAAGAGAAATTGAGTAAATAAATCGTTTTTTCTTGTTTGTTTGTTTGATCTGTTTATCAGTATTTATACATATATATATATACTTGTGCGTATATACGGAAGCAAATACAAGTATATAGAGTGTGAATAAGTTGTGGGTTCACAAAAAAAAAAAAAAAAGTGAACAAAAAAGGCAAAAGAAGCGTAAGCAAATTGAACCTATTTCTTAAAGATAAAGAAAACTAATACAGTTGACTTTATTCCAAAAGAATTGTACAACTCAGAGAGGAATTTGATATGCAAGAAAGACAGAAAGGAGCAAAACAAACAACAACAAAAAAAAACAGATCCAAGGGCTTCATGGAGTTGGCACTTGACAGAAGCAACCTAGCCTCTTCCCCCGATCTCTGTCCGGAAACCACTTTAGGCAACGTGTGCAATGGTGCAATTAAAGAGAAGATTGGAGTGAAGCGGAAACGAGCTGGTGCCCTCTCCGCTACACGTTCACTGGGTAAAATACTTTCAGATGCAGCCGCAGAGGCCTCTGGGCGTCCGTGGTCTCCCTCCTCTGCGGAATCCTCCGATTTGTCGCCAGCCGCGAGACCATGCTCCAGGGAAGTAGAAGATGATGCCTCCCCTTCGTTGGACGGTTTAGGTGACGGAGATGGGGTTGTGCGAGGGATGGAGTCGACTTTAACCCACCGCGAGCGCAAATCTGCAGCGCTTCGTGAAAGTCTTGCTCAGCTCGATTCTCCCTCATGGAACATCCAGGTCAGCAGTATCAACGGCGGCAATTGTAATGATAGTAACAACAATTCTAGTAATCATAGTGGTGGTGGCTACCATGGATCCCTGTCTGCTCCCAGTTTGAGTCGTTGGACCGCGGCCCCACGGTCTGCTTCCCTAAATGGGGAAATTCGTCAGCCCTCTGTCGTTTCACGCTCCCCGAATACGCAACGCCCCACACCGCAAACTCAGCCCACCGTTTCCACCTCTGGCCCACCACGTCACTGGAGTGTTTTTTACCCAGATGGTATTGACGCGCAGTCACCGGTCTTGTTGCACTACTTGGTTCTTGGTGGATGGCGTACTGTGGCTGGTGGTTGGGACTACTTCTCGCATCGTCGTCTGCGGAAGCGGGAGGTGATTGGGCATACGGTGCGTTGGCTTCATGGTGCCAAACCACGGGATCGTTTTGTCTTTATTATCAGCCCTGTGGAGTGCAAGGAGAAGGAAGGCTCAGGTGGTACGTGGGAGCGAATGCGTAACGCCATTTTTGGTATCCCTCCCGCTTTTGCGCTCAGTAAGGAGAGGGTAAACAAAAAGTCTAACTCCGCCACCTCTGTCGGGTCTTTGGGGTACTCGGACACGTTAGTTCAGCGCATAGAAGAGGATGATGCAGCAAGTAAGTTGGACACATCACAAGCTTCACTAGACACCACCACGCGCAGTTTCGCCTCGCGTCGAGGACAACGCGATCTTGTTGGGGTGGAAGTCGTTGAAGTCCGTCACGAAGACATTACAGCAATGGATTATAGCCCCCGTCTCCTTACAAGTCGTCTGGCCATTGAAGCAAAGGCAGTCTATGCGTATTATTTTCCTACAGTTGAGGATGCATATGTGTATTATGACTCTCACGATGACTTGCGACGTGTGGAGTTGGAGGAGGAGCGAGGTATTATTAATACAGCAATGTGTCCAGTTTCGGGTAATAGTACGGCTGGACAAAGTGAGCGCGGTCAAAGTTCAACAAATCCACATGATGGATCTGCAATGACGGATCGTGAAGCGGTGCGTTCGGGTTTTTGTCTTGAAGATACTTTCGATGGGCGACTACGGGTAGTACAACCACAAGCGCAAATACAACGTTCCTTATCATCGCCAAATAAACCACTTGTTTCGTCCTTATCCTCTGATCCATTCATGGTCTCCAATTCTCCACATTGCAATACGTTGTGTCCCATTACACGAAGCACCTCGCCATTGCCATACCGTCCGCGTGTCATGCAAACACCCACATCGGTTTACTTTGATACCATAGTGTCTATTTACTCGGAGGATCCAAACTTTAATGCGGTGTTGCGTGAAGTATTAATGCCGGAAGCGGGCACACACCCATACACGGCCTCTTTACTAGAACAGAGGCGAATGCTTTCCATGTATGAAACAGGAATGCCCGCGTGGACCATTTTTCTTGCATCAACAGGTTTACCGTATCGTCGTGTTCTGCGTCTCACTTTTGTCGGGTTGTTAAACATATGGCCAGTGATCTCTCTCTTTGTTGGGCTCTATGATTTGTACAAACACTTGCCTCAGATGAAGGCCTTTCTGTCAAGCACCTTGGCTCCACTTCTTGATTGGATTGAGGAACGCGTCACCCTTCGGGTCTCGATGCTTGTGACGTATATTATTTCTGTCGGATTGTCTGTGGCCGCCTCCCTTACAAGTTTCTTCTCACAATTTTTTATGCTGGACATTCTTTTCACCCCGTTGCGTCTTATAGCCCAATTACTAAAATTACCCTTTTCACTTTTGATTGAAACAGTGTGGTCCCTTTTCAGCATTGGTACCTCCTTTATAAGTCTTGTATGGATTACAGTGAAGTTAGTTATTGCTGGACCTTTTGTGCTTGTGTCACAATTGGGGGCATTGGAGTGGTCTGGTCAGAGCGCCACGGTGCTACCCACCGCCATGCAAGGAACCTCTCTTACACTGAAGTGGTGGCGAGCATGGCAGGAATTTTGGGTGACAGTGGCATCACCTGTTAAGAATCTTGCGAAGGCATGGTACGACAGCGTTGTGCATGTTGCCATGAAAGCGGCCAAACATGAGGCTTCTATCCGACGTTGGTATATACCAAAGTTGATTCGTTTCGTGGATTTTTGTGATTCCGTTAGGGAAGTTTGTGTTTTGAATGTGATGATGTGGTGGTATATGTGGTATCCCGGGGGTGGTTTATTGTTCTTGCATTCACTACTTATTGTGTACTGTGTGTGGGTACTCTTACCAAACGCGCATGAACGGGTTCCAATGGATGTGGTCACAAGTTCGAATAGTATGGACAAGATCATGTTAGAGGCTGATGCACTCACGGGAATTTGCACCAAAAGAGAATCCATGTCAGATGAAACAGGAATGGACACAAATAAATTATTTGCTTTAGAGATGGAAGGAATGCATCATGGTAACGTATATGATGTTTTTTCATTTTTATGGGAAGTAATTATGGCTATCTGGGTGCACTTTCCGTGGTAAAGAGAAGACAAAGAATACGGAGAAGGTTTTAAAGGGGAAAAAAAAAAGAAGCGATGAGGCTGTGGGAAAATGTATAATGTATATATATGGAAATGTAGTTATACATAGGACTTTGGCTAATTTGTCACATGATTTGCCTCTGCTCATATACATTTGGCAAGATAAGAAGATACAAGAAGATATATATATATATATATATATATACGTGTTCCGTTTTTCAAAAAAGAAAAAAGAAACATCTGATTTCCCCCACATAAGTATTTGCTTCTTTTTTAAGTAACATTATCAAGTGTGTCTGTGTCTGTGTCTGTGTGTGTGTGTGTGTGTGTGTGTTGGTGTTTCTTAAATGTGTAAAGAAATGGACAAAGAACTTCCTGTGCTTAATGGTTCTCTAAATCATTTCAAGTCCTTTTTTTTTGTGCGAATATGTCTTTTCTGTACAGATGGCGAAGTGTGGCTGTTTGTGTTTGTTTCTGGTCTTTGTGTTCTTTTTTTTTTTTGTCTCTGTGTGTGCGCGTCTCATCAAAGTTGGCGTATTTTAGGCGTGTGTGCGCTAGTTTTTTTTTTTGTTGTTGTTGTTGTTGTTGTTGTTGTTTTTGCTTTTTTTAATCTGCGTGTGTATTTTTTTTTTCTTTTTTCTATATATATTGTATTTTTCCCCTCTCGTTGATGTACTTTTGGTATGCTTCGTAGATACGGAATTTTTTTCATTTTTTTTATTGTTGTTCATTTTTTTTTGTGCTTTCTGTTGTGCATTCTATGTTATCTTAGCCTTTTTTTTTTTACTGTTACACTATTCATTCAATGAGAAGATGCAAAAAGTAAAATAAAGCAAAAAAGAAACTATGAAAATTTTTTTGTGTAAAAAAAAAAAAAGACTGCTGTTTTTTTCTGTGTGTGTCATTAAGGATTGAAATTTTTCTTCTTTTTTTATTTTTTATTTATTTATTTATGTGTATGCAAAGCAGAGATACAGTTACAAGAGTATTCTCTTCATTTCCCATTCAGTCGTTTGCAAGTATACAAGGAGGCAGTTCTTACCTCTTTTACTGCCTTGTGTGTGTGCGAGATTGCATTGAGGGTGACTGACAGAATAACGTACTGTGAGGAAATCACAAGAAGGAACGACAACAACAAGAACAAAAAAAAAAGGTAGTATTTATATTTATTTGTTTAAATATATTTATTTTTAAGAAGAGGAGAACACAGAAACAAAACAAAAAACAAAAAATGTTCACCAGTGACCCTCTCGTTATGAAGAAGCGGCAGTCCGTCATTGACGTTGGACAGCGCTCGCAGCTTGACCTTGTCAATGCCGATGTGCGCCGCAATCGGGAGATTCTGACAACACTTCGACTTGAGAATACCCAACTCAACGTTGCCCTTCAACAAGCCGTGCGTGGGCAACGTCGCTTCAACAGCGAGGAGCATTTCCGTCGTGAGGAGGACCAAATGAACAGCAAAATTTGTGTCCTCAAGCGCAGTCTCAACAGTGTAAAAGGCAAGAAGGAGGAGCTCGCCCGTGAGATTGAGCGAACGGTAGAGGAGACAAACTTCACGATGCGGGAAGGAGATGCGACGTTGGATGAGGGCAGTGCGATTGCGCAAAAGATACGCGCGCTGGAGAACCGCCTCGACAAGTGTCTCATCAAGCACAATGAGGTGAATGCGATTCGTCGCACCTATGAGTCCCTCCTGGAGCGCCTCCAGCAGGAGCAGGCCGGCTTCGACACCCAACTCGCCGCGATGGAGAAGACACTGCAAAACAAGACAAAGGATCTCACGGACCTCAACAGTGTGGCCGCCGACGCCACCAAGGGCCGTGAAACCGCCAAGGCGGAGGTGAATCTCCTCAAGCAGCAGATTCTGAAGGAGCGGCGGGACCAGCGGCGGGATATCGAGGAACGCCGCGCCTTTGTCCTCACCAAGCGTGAGCAGCTCGAGCGACGACACCAGCAAATCATTGAGAAGATGGAAAAAGACGAGGAGCGTCGGCAGCGGGCGCGTCAGGCCGCACTGACGCACTCGCAAAACAAGAAGAAGGCCGCCCTTCTGCGCGCGAGCACGATGAGCCAAATACTCACCGATGAGGACATGGCCCGCCTGCAGCAGCAGCGGGAGGCGTACAACCGCCTCAAGGAGACCACTGGCGGCGGCAACGTGGCGGAGGTGATCGCGAAGCTCGCGGAGCGCAACGACACCCACGCGCAGCTGCAGCGCACCGTTTCCGAGGCGGACGCGCAGCACGCGGCCCTCGCGGCGGAGCGCCTCGCGCTGCAGACGGCGTGGGACCGCCTTGTGCAGTCCAACGGCGGCCGCCCGGCGGGGACTTTGGAGGCGACGGATGTGGCGGAGCGCCGCGCGTGTGTCCGCCGCCGCGTGTTGGAGGAGTTCGACGCCCACCTGTCGGCGCGCCGGGCGGAGCTGGAGGCGGCGCAAGGGGAGCAGGAGGCGCTCGGGCAGCTCCTCCTCGACGTGGACGCGGGGGTGCAGCACCTCGCGGAGTCCCTCGCCGTCCACGACGCGCCCGTCCACGCCGACGGCGACCACTCCGTTGGCGCAAGGGGCGGCGCCATCGCGGACCTCCTCCGCACGTGCGAGGCGAAGCTGCAGCTCATGCTCGACGAGCTCGGGGAGGGGGAGATCGGCGCCGCCGCGGAGGCGCTCGCGCGCTGGCGGGGGGCGATGCCGGAGGGGAACGTGCGCGTGCGCGTGGAGGGGCGCCCCTCGCGGGACGGCGCGGAGCGGGACGACGCGGACGACAGCGCCGGGGGGGACGAGCGCCACGGGGAGGAGGAGGCGGCGATTGGCAGCCGGCGGTGGATGGGGGCGGGGCGGAACGCGGCGTCCTCCGTGATGGAGGACTTCCCGGAGAATGAGATACACGACAGGCATGAGCTGAAGATGATGTCCATCGCCACCGTGGAGCGGGAGCGGAAGAAGGCGAAGAAGCAACTCCAACGCCGCTCAAAGGAGGAGGCGAAGTAAATGGGAAGGGGAAAGAAGAAGAAGAGGAGGAAAAGTAGAGGAAATGCGGGTGTGTGTGTTTGTGTGTGGATGTGTTACGACTTCGTCGAATGTAAGACGGTATGCTATGTTCAACACACACACACACACATACCCTCTCATTCTCTCTTCTTTACTATTCTTTTTTTTTTTCTTTCAATTTATGCGTGTGTCTTAGTGTTTTTATGTTTCTTGATGTTTTTTTTTTGTTATTTTGCACTCTCCAATTCGGTTTTCTTTTTTTTTTTTTTTTCTATGTCTGGTGTTGCAAAGAAAAATAGAAAAAAAAAAAGTAGTCAACGATGACTTAAACGAAGGAAGAGAACAAAAGAAGAAGAAAAAAAAAAATTGAATTTAGCACCGGGAATCAAAAAGAAATGGCTGCACCAAAATACCCATTCCACACAGAAAAAAAAAAAAACTTTTTTATGAAATGGATATGTATACAATTATTCGAAGAAAAAAAAAAATTAAAAAACAATGAATATTCATGGCTCATTTTGGCGCTATTTGCTTTTTTTATATATTTGATTTCCTTCGCTTTCCACAATATATGTTTTTTTTTTGGTTATTTTTCGCTTTTGCTACTTTTTTTTGTTGTTATATTTTATCTCTTTCTCTCTCTCTCTCTCTCTGTGTATTGTAATGTTCTCGATTTTTCACCACATTGTTTTATGTTACATTGTTTTGTATATATGTGTCTTTGACTTCCCCTTTACTTAAATCACTGCGGCAAATGTACAATTAGCGCTTTCCCTCTTAGTGAGTGCTCTCCGCCAATGCGTGATACAAACTTTTAAAACAAAAAAAAAGGGAAGAAGAAGGTATTTTGTGATACAGTAACATTAGACAAAAAAAAAAAAGAATGAAAAAGAGATGTTTTTGCATGTGTTGTTAGTTCATTGAGAAGCGAAAAGAAGCAAACAAAAAAAAAATAAAAATAAAAAAATATATATGGAATGGAGAACGGAAGAGGAGGAGAAGAAAAGAAAGAGCAATATGTTGCAGCATATGTGTTTTGTAGCCACACTGCCTGAATACAAATTAAACTATTGGATATATATATGTATGCATTGTATTTCACCCCTTTAATAATGCAAGTCATATTTGCACAATTTTTGTATTTTGTTGTTATTATTTTGCACAAATTTCTTTCTTTATTTCTTTTTTTTTTTTTTTTGGTTTGTTATTTGTATTTTTGTGTTCCTCCTGTCGTCGCTGTTATCATTTGCTATGATTGTTGGTGTTGTTGAAGGGAAACTGCTTTGCTTATTTAAGAAGAAAAAAAACGAAAAAAAAAAAAAGAAAAGTTTTCTTTTTACATACAACTAGGCTTTACGTATACAATAAGGCGATAGAAAAGAACACTCCAAAGGTTTATCTCTACGCTTATCGGCTCTTATTCTTCTTGGTATCGCTCTTTTTTTTGTTTGTTTGTTTGTTTTGTTTTGTTTTAAGAACACCTCCGAGTGTGTTTAAAACCACTTTTGGTGTTTCATTCCATTCCATGCAAAACCACGACACCGCCGACGCGTTGGTGCAGCACAGTGATCATGAAACAATCTCTTCACTCCGTTTGTATTTACTCGCCGCCGCCCTTTCCCTTTCGCCGGGAAGTCTTATGCGTTACGCCGCCGCTGTGCGAAACGGCGGGAATGATCGCCCCGCGGCGCGTCAAACCTCTCCATTGGAGCGGCTACACAAACGCAAAGCCTCACGCCAACCCGAGGAGGATGAAACGGGCGGCGCCGTGGAGGGTTTGCGGCGTTCCTTGGAAGGACCATCCGTTTCCACATCCCCAACCGCCGCATCATACGCGGAGTTCCCGTCGCTGCTGCATAGCATTCTGCACGCCCTCGTGTTGCCGTTTTCCAATTCGGATGGAACAACCACAACAGCAGCCGTAGGAGCGGTGGCGACACCTTTGATGGGTAACAGCACGACTGACACCCTTCCTATTCCCATTCCTACAACGTCAACAGGTAATGGCAATGTGCGTGGTGCGAGTTTCTCCATCCCATGGTCTATTTCACCTAATGATAATAAGGTGACGGGGTCTGAGAATGTCCATAGAGGGTCTCACCCGTCACGTTCCTCGTTGCCGACGTTTCGTGAGCGCTTGTCGGCGATGGGCGTGCTGTCTCACCCACGCACTGCTCCAGAGGACCATGTAGATAGTTTTTTCTCCTCTAGTCCAAGCCCCAATCAACCGCGCAGCACAGATGCAAGCAATAATAACAACAATAATAGTAGCAGTCATCGTGGTAGTGATGGAGAGGATAGTGATACGGAAGACAACAGTAATAGTAGTACGTGTAGTGGGAGTTTGTGTAGTGATACAAATTTAGTGGAAGCCGATAATGAAGTGCCGGAGAGGGTAAGATGGAGTTTGGGAGGTTTCACGTCTGGATCGGCGAGTCCACGTCGTATTCACTCATCCCATTGTCATTCTCTTTCTCCCCCCGATCACCATCGACAGGCATCTCTTACGCATGCGAATACATCCCAACTACTGCGCGAACTCGCCGCCCCACTTCTCTCCCCCAACACCCCAAGCGGCACCCATGCTCCCCCAACCATGAGTGGCCACAACCACAGTTCGAATACGGCAACTGTGACGGCTCACTCGAGCACATCCTCCCCCGCACGTGCCGACCCCGACGCCCGCATGGAGCAGCAGCAGAGCTTACAATTCCTCCCCCGCGAGCTGCACACCACCGCCGGGGTGTCACGCCTGACGAGTCTGTGCCCGCCATTCCTCCCACTGCTGCTGGAGGCGCTATTGAAGGAGAGCGTGCGGGGGGACGCGATGGGACTCGCCGCGCGTCGAGCCTTTCTGCGTCTCGTCGAACTCGCCGCCCCCGTTTTCGCCGCCCTTCGCTGTCCACGCACCACCCATTGCGCCCCAAACGACACGGACCCGACGGCGGCGGCGTGTCGCAATGGGTGGTGTGTGGCGGTGCGCCGTCTCGCGCGGACGGCGGTGGCGCTGTTTGAGGTTTGGGACGACGCGTCGTGGGCGCTCGCCGCCTCCGCCTCCCTCATCGCGGCACGTCTGTTGGGTCCCGGGGCGGTGGTGCGGGCCCAACAGCGCGCCGCCGCCGAACTCGCCCGCACGCCGCAGCATTGGCGCCCAGCCGTGGCGCTCGCCTACTGCCTCGTCACCGCGGACTGTCTGCGCCCCCCGACGGACCCCGGTAAAACACGACATCATGGCGCCGATGAAAGTCGAGGGGAGGCGTTGCAGTGGCGCTTTCCCGAGCGCGTGCCAGTGACCATTACGCTCCCCACAGCTGTGGTGATGACATGCATGATACTTCGGGCTGGGCCGTTGAGTGCGCATACGGTGACCACGTTGGGGCAGTGGTGCCTTCGCGCCCTCACAGTGTTGCCCGTCACACCATGCGCGATTGGACTCACGCATTTGATGCTGAGGTATCCGCAATTCCTCGCCACCGCCGCCCTGCGCACGGGATCCTCTAGTAGCGCGAGCAGTGGAATCGCCATGGGTGGCGGGAGTGTAGTGCCCCTCACAATGCCCACCTCCACCTCCGCCTCATCGGGTTTGTTGTCGCCCATCTCCTCTGGGTATGGAACGGTGCGATTTTGTGATGCCGTCGTGATTGAGGCGTGTGTAATCGCGTCGTCTCTGCTGCGTAAGGCATCTAAAACGCGCATGGATGGGCGACTCGCTCAGATTTGGCAATCCGACACAAGGGCGGTGAAGTCCACCAGCAAAGAGGAGGAAGCAGAAGATCAACACAAGGAAAACCATGAGAGGGAAAGGAACGACGCGGAGAGCAGTGCTGTGTATGGTCAAATGGATGGGGATGGGAAAGCCACGGATGCGGTGTTGGATGAGTTGAATGATGTGCAGTGTTACCTCATGCTTCTCCTCCAGGCTCTCGCTATGCGACGCTCCATCCAACTCTCCCGTGACGCACAGGATGGACTTGCAAACCTCTTTTCCACGGCCGCCCGCCTCCGCATTGCTGTGGGGTCCTTTCCCACGAAGGTCACCTCCTCTGCACGGGAGGTCGCGATTGTGACGGGAGCAGAGGATGACACGCACACCGACCCCTCCATGCTTCGCGATGAGGTGATATCGCTGGTGGATGCGGCCTTTCGCGCCACCGCCCGGGCCGTGGATGTGATATTGCACGACTACGACGCGGGCTGTCCGCGCCGGTTGTGTGATGCCCTTTCGCGGCTCCTCACGCCTCATAAGGAGAGCCTCACCGAGGGCCTCCGCCGGGTCGGGGCGTGGGCGAAACATGAGGACTGTCTCGAAACCCTCCTCGCCGCCGCCGAGGCCTATCGCGAGGCGGGGCGTCCACAAGTGTTCCCACCAAACCCCTCCCCGTCGATTCCCATTGACACGGCAAGTGTAACGGAGCGGCTGTGGCAGGGCAAACCCGTGTCGAGCCAAGCCATGCCGCGGTCCATGTCGCTTCTGTCGCTTCAAGAGACCGTCGCGGCGCACGCACGGAGTGCGGCAGAGACGACGGTGCAACGAAGCGGGGCGGAGGTGCAATTCGGCTCCCTCGCCGGCGTCATCCCGAGTTCGGCGGAACCGCTTCAATTGGCAGAAATGGATGGGGGCATGGCGTTGGCGCAGCAGAGGTGGTGGGTGCGGCGCATGGTGGTGTACCTCACGGAGGAGTGGTGGCGCAACCGAACAGGGGTATGTGTGCGCTGCAGAGATGCGACAGGAACACTTCATGGAGTCGAAATGGATGAGCTGAGGCGGAGTTTTTTGCAACTGTCTCCACAAGCAATTTAACGAGTTTACCTTTAAACATTTATATATATATATATATATATGTGCAAAATATTACTGTGAGAAGGAACTAAAAATCACCATGCGTCTCGTTGCGTATCCAAAATGTGGAACAATTCTTATAATACTTTACTTTTTGTTTTTGTTTTTTGGTAAAGAAAGGAAAGAAAAGAAGCTTTTTTCTTTTTTTTTCGTTAATTTTCTTGTGTGATTCTTTCTCCAAAGGAGGAGGAGAAAAGGGATGAGAAGGCGTTTAGTTCTTTGAGTTGCCTCTGATGTTCATTCTTTGTTACTCTCTGTCTGTCGGTCTGTGTCTTTGTGTGTATGTGTGTGTGTGTATTCGTTTGCAAGGAAGTTACTGTATTAGTTAGGTAATGCGAATACCAAAGTGTATTTACATAGTGAGCGAGGAGTAAATATATATATATATATATATATATATATATATATATAGATATAGATATATTCTATACACCTAGATGACCCAATATTTGCATAAGTGATGTTATTGTTTCTTTGTTTGTTTTGCGTCTCTTTCTGTGCATGTATGGTATGAGTGTTTTGTTCTATACTAGCTTTCTTTTTTCCATTTCTTTTTTTTTTGGTTTGTTTCTTTGGTGTACCTTTAAGGGGAAGTAAGATAATCATACTTCTCCTATTTCTAGGAGCCGTTACGCGGCTTTTTGTTTTTACATAGATTTATTTGCGATTATTTGTATTATTATTATTATTATTGTTCGGTGAGTGTGTGTCTATTTCGTTAAATACAAAGAAAACGGGAAGAAAAGCACGAAAGGAACTATTCCTCGTTCAGTTGGAAGAAAGATCCCATACTAGAAAGGAAGTTCAGGTAAGTTTAGGGAGTGTGTGTATTTCTCTCTCTATGCGGTGTAGCGGATGTCAAAGCCAAGCAATCTGAAAGGCAAGAGTGAGTTGGCCGCTTGCAAAGAGGAGATCGCCGAGCTGCGCGGTCTTCTCGCCGAGGCTGGTGGCACAGGCCGCGGCGAATTGGAGGGAAAGTATCTCCATCAACTCCGCCGAAACCGCCAACTCGGTGTCCAACTCGAGGCGGAGCGAACGCGGGTGAAACAACTCGAAACCCAAATAGCGGATGCGCAAAAGAAGACGGATCCGCCCTCGCTGCCAAATCAACCCCAGCCATCCAAGTCCAAGGAGCGCCCTGTTGGGGTCGATGAGGCGCCGAGTGTGCCCGTCCTGCGTGAGCGTCTGGAGCGGGCCTACACCCAGCTGAATGAGTCCAAGGTGCAGCTCGAGGAGCAGCGTCGTGAGGTGCAGCGCATGCGTCGGGTGTTGCAACAGGAGGTGGGCGGCACCGCCTCCGAGTTGGAGGCCCTTCTCAAAGCCCCATCCCATGAGGGTTGGCGCGGGCGGGCGCAGCAGTTGGTGCTGCTGAAGGCACGTGTGCGGGAGTTGGAGCGGGCCATGGCGAGTGACAAGGGTGGGGCAGCGCCGTTGGAGAGCCAACCCGATGTGGATGACACCGCCCGGGAACGGGTGGCCGCGGTGCAGGATCAGCAATTGCGTCAACGCCGCGAGTTGCAGGAGGCCCTCACGGAGCGCAGCCATGCCGTGGAGGCGCAACGGCGTCGGGCGGAGGCGGCGGTGGCGCGCCACGCCATTCTCGAGGCGGATAATCAAACATTGCGGGAGTATCTTCAATCCCTCGTGCGCAAGGCGGAGAACGATAACGCCCTCATTGATGCGTATCGGGAGGAGATGGAGGCCACACGGAGCGAGTTGCACGCGGCGCAGTGTCGACTGCATGAGTTGGAGGAGTGGCAACGCGGGGAGCCGAGCAGTGCGGGGAAAACAGAAAAGAGAGAAAAGGCGCGGCGCGGGTCGGAGGCGGTCGATAACGCCACAGCCGTCGCCCTCGCTGGGGCCGATGCGGCCATGGCGATGCATCGACTGCAGGTGGAGAACGCCCAACTTCGACACCAAATCGAACGCATGGAGGGCAAAAATAAACGCAAGACCAGAAGGGAAGAGACGGAAGAGGAGGAGGACAAGGAGGAGGAGGAAGAAGAAGCGAAGCATGAGGAAGGAAAGGGTAAAAAGGGGGAGGATGCGGCGTTGGTGATGCATTGGTTGCGCAGTGTTGCGGGCACCGCAGGTGCAACGAAGGGGTCTAATGGAGAATTATGGACTTCGCGTGTGGCAACAGTGCTGCGCCTCGCACACCGAACGGTTTGTCAATCCGAACAGCAGCAGCAGCGTGATGCGGCAAAATTAGAGGCATGCTACAGTGAAATACAACAGCTTCAGCAACGCGGTCGCCATGCGGAGCAAAAGGGCAACGGCAGTCAGGTGGATGAATTATTGTCGAATGTGTTGTTGGAGGAAAACCGTTCCCTCAAAAAACGACTTCGCACCCTGCAGGAATTGATGGAAAGTGAACTTGCTGCACATGAGGCGTTACAAGCAGCTGGTTCAGCAACGAGGACAGGAACAGCTACAACGACAGCAACGGGGGACGATGGCGCCTATGTGCGGCTACAGCGCCAATATGAGGAACTTCGTAGAGCGTTTAATACATTGCAGCAAGAGTCCCTTTTACAGAAAAAGCGGGCAGAGCAGCAGACGTGAAGTTCAAAATGAAGAGAGAAAAAAAGAAAGAAAGAGAGAATAGCAAACCCGACAAAAAAAAAACATATATACATATTTATATTGTTGTTGTTGTTGTTGTTGTTGTTGAATTGTGAACCCGATGAGAATGCTTTTTTTTTTAGTTTCATTTCCCGCTTATTTCGCGTTTTCGTCAAGTACGTAATCTTATGCACAGTTATAATTTATTTGTCTATATGTACGGCTATTGTTTTTTGGTCGTTGTTTTTTGTGCTGTTTTTTTTTTTTTGAGTTTTTTTTTTCTAATTTTTATTACAATTTTCCTTGTAAGAAGAAGTCCCATTTTCTTTTTACATTCATCAATGAATAAGTATGTTTTTGTGTGTGTCATTTTGCTTTTTGTTTCTCTCTTTTTTGATTTGTATATTTTCCTTAGTTTTCTAATTCATTTCGCGTTTTGGAATTGAGCAACTAGACTCACTGCGTCTATTAGCTGCACTCTAACGTGAATAGGAAGTAGAGAAGAGCGAAGGGAAAAAAAATAACAATAATAATAAACAAAAGAAAGTAAAGAGAAAATAATCTGACGAACGCTTTCCGAGCACAAATTAAATTAAGAAGAAAATAATAATAAAGACAGAAGCACATACTTCTATACATACATATATATTTATATACATATAAACAATGCGTGGGATTGCACATCGAGCAGCTGAGATTGCATTGACACTTGTGTCCGCTTCTCTTCTTGTGTTGGCGATACTCACTGCAACAACAGTGATCCCAATCAAAGACCTCTTCCGCGATCGAGGTGCGGCGCAACCCGTTGTGCACGCCTTTAACGCCTCCGTGACGCCACTCATGATGATTCCCATTCCTCCTTGGTACGCGCAGGGCATGAACCCCCCACCCCGCGTGGATCACCTCTTCTTCACATTCAACCTCACCATTGACTTTACCCCTGCGTGGGATTGGAACACACACGCGGTGTACGTCTCATGCTTTGCGCGCTACCGCACCGCCCGCTACACACTCAATGAGGTGATGTTGCAGGACACCGTGCTGCGCCACCGCGACCGCGCGGTTTGGGAGTTACGGAATGAGCAAAAGTATCCTCTCGAGGATGCCGAGTCGGGGACGTTGGCGGGGGCGCGGGTGCAGTTGTTGCTGCGGTATCAAGTGGTGCACACCTTTGGGTACTCCCGCGTGGTGGAGATGTCACCGATGGGGCAGAGTTCGATTGTGTTCACCACACCAAAGACATACGCCTCGATTTCAGGGGGCGTCCGCTCGGACAACACGGTGGCGGTGGAAACGGCAGCG
Organism: Trypanosoma mega; assembly: GCA_030849715.1. NCBI lineage: Eukaryota > Euglenozoa > Kinetoplastea > Trypanosomatida > Trypanosomatidae > Trypanosoma > Trypanosoma mega. The sequence goes on along the minus strand of JASANV010001481.1, from coordinate 50,214 downwards.
GAACAACTCCTGGGCACGCAGAATGTGATGGAGGAGTAAGGGGGAAAAAATCAATGAGGGTGTCATTTGCTCATTTATTGGATATATATATATATATATATATATATACAAAAATTCATGTTTGTGATCCCATTGTCTTCTTCCTCTTAGTTCTTTTGTGGCTATTTGATATTGTGCTTTCATTTTGGTCATATTTTTATTTCCTTGAAGGGAAAGGAGGTCATCCCATGCGTACAGAATGAGTTTGTTGTGGTTGTTGTCATTGTTCTTTGCGTGTTGGTTGCGTGTATGAATGTACACATGTGTGTGTGTGTATGTTTGTGTGGTTGATTTGGATGTAGATATGCGTTGGTGTTTTTGATATGCTTTTTTTTTTTGCATAAGTCACTATTTACCTTCACATAATAACACACCTTCTCATTTTTTTCCATTTCTTTTTAGTTTAGTTTTGTTTTTGTTTTAAAACGTATTTACACGCTTCATTTTTCCTGTTTTATATTTTTTGTGTGTGGGTTTACAAGAAGAAGAATAAGATTTTTTTTTTTTTGAAAAGCGGAAATCACTAAATTCTATATACGTACATATATATAGTGCATTGATTGATTGGTTGGATGCCTCCCAAGAAGAAGAATGCGTGCCCCTCCGTGTACCCCGAGTTGTACGCGAAGAGCATGAAGCCATCCATGACGATGGCGATGGGCTTCAAACTGAGTCAAGGCGCCTCCCACTGTTGGCGCGCCCAGGTGGAGGCGGAGCAGCGCATCCACGACCGCTGGAGTGCGCTGTACAACCCCGGCGAGGAGGAGGCGCATGACAAGGCCCTACAGCACACATTGCAGCGCGAGAGTGAGCGGCATCAAACGTATCGCGCAAATAATGCCGCGCTGCAAGACGTGCTTTGCGCCACAGACGCCGCCGCGCACCGACTCGCCACGGCGCAATACCTTCACGCCCGAAACGCCGTGGACCCGCAGGGAAAGTACAGCAAGCCACAAACGGCATCGCAGGAGATTGGCTGGACCATCGCCCAAGACATGCGGGATGAGAAGCACTTCGCGTCATGGCAACGAACAGCACAGAAGGAGGCGTTGCGAAAGGCGGCTTTGGCGTATAAGAGACCGGATGATGAGGATATGGCACTCCTCATGGGATACTCTCTCCAAAGATCATACGAATGAGGAAACGAGGAGGGAGGGTGGAAGATGCATTTATATATATATATATATATACAAGATGTTTTTTTTTCTTTTTTGAAATAAAAGTATCTGCAAGAAAGAGATTAGTGAAAGGATTATGTGAAAAAAGTGCACAAAAGGACGAGGAGAGTGGCTTTTTTTTTTTTTGCAGAATGGCATTAGTATGTACAGTACACCATGCAATACGAAGTTTTTTTTTTTGTTTTGTGTGTGTTGATTTATTTATGAATGGTCCTCTATATATATATATATATATATATACATGTGTGTGTGAATTTGTGTGAAGCTTATCAATCAAAAGATAGGCAGCGAGAACAAAAAAAGAAGAGAAAAGGGCGTTGAGTAGTAAATAACATTTTTGTATGAATAACTCGAGTTGCTGTACGCTCATGTACTCTTTATTGTTTTCTTTTTTTTTTCTTTATCGTCTGTTTGTTTTGAAGGGTTAAGTGTTCTTGGACTACCCAGTTACATAAACGGACAAGAACCCCAAACAGTCTCACCAAGAGAAGAAAAAGAAAAAGGGAGAAAGCGAGCAAAAAAAAAAAAATAGGGGGACTCTTCCTTTATCATACTCATAATTTTGCTATTATTATTATTATTATTAGATTTAGAAGTGTTTCTCGCAACATATCGTTTTTCTAGTGGGGCAGAAAGGACGCTAATATAGATTCTCATTATTATTTTGTTGCTTTATTCGTTTCACCTTGAATTTTCAAACTACATCAAGAGGGACTACGAAATCAATCCCCAGTGCACACAACCACATATACATTTTGATTTTGTACTTGTATTCTCGCCAAGTAACACACACACAAAAAAAAAAAAGCATTTGGAGTAGTAGTGCTGTTGACGTGATGTACCGCCCAAGTTGGTCCCCCAAGGAGAAACGCAGTTTCTCCAACTCGCATGATAGGAGCGGCCGCGGGGAATACGCTTTCTCGCGCACTCCTCGCGTGAGCCAAACACTCCAGCCGCACCCCATGTATGACATGGGGCTTTCCCGCGTGTTGAGCCGTCATGGCAGCCGCCGTCACCACTCCCCGTCCTTTCCCCAATCACAGCAACAGCGACAGCAACAGGAAGAATTTCCTCCTCCTCCTCAACAACAACAACAACGACATGCCTTCCCTCAACAGCTACATCCATCTTTTCCTCAGTATGAAGCGCAACAAGAGGTGACCTCGACAAACGCCTTGACGACGCGGCCATTGGTGGATGCTGGGGCGGTCTTTGCGCGCGGCGCTCCGAAGGGGCCGCGGGTTGATTTGGAGCGCACAAGCGCGGAGGCGTCTGTGCATGGATTTTCCCCAATGCACAGCACGGAGGGATTCGAGGCTGTCCGTCAGGCAAGCGTGGCGGAGACAAGCGCGGCGGTGGAGCGTTTGTTAAACCCAAACGCGGTGGCGGAGCGTGTGTTGTATGCATTGCTGCGACAGAGTGATGCGATGCCGCCTGGCGCGGCACAGCACGTGTCGCCACAGGACCGCCGCGCGCTGTTAGACATTGTGCGCTCCAAGGATCGTGAGATTCTGCAGCTGCGTAGTTCACTCATGGTCAGTTATAGATACGCCGCCTTGGCTATTTACAGAGAGCGTCAGCGACGCGATCCGGGAGGCACCGGCGGTGCACTCTCCCCAATGGAAGCCCGTTTTCTTGGCGCCCTTGCCAACACTATTCAAGATGTTGGCACAAACCACAATGAGAGTGGCTCGTATCACAGTCCTCATAACGTCTCTGCTACGCTAGATGCTACTCCTCGTCCTCTTGCTATTGGTGCGGCGGGTCAGCCTTCGACCGTGTTATTGGTAAATCGTGCACCACCACACGTACAGGGTTTACCGGATGTGCCGATGCCACTTGGTCTTGTGCATAGCATTGGTAAAGTGTATGGCGAGTTGTCCATGTTGGTGGTGGAGGATATGGCGCAGAAGAAGACCGCCACGCGCGTCTTCCGACGAACATGGCGCACCCGCTTTGTCATCGCCGATGACCGCGGCATTGTGGTGTTTCGAAGTGAGGAGGACTACAAACAACACGCCTTTCAGCGTGCCTTACTCGTTGCCCCATTTCGCGATTTGGAGTACTTTGTTCCATCCTTCCGTGGCTTGCCGGCGTCGGAGGCGGAGCTGTTTGATCCCGCCGTTGATGACACCGGACGCAGTGGGCGTAGTAGTACAGGAAACAGCGGTGGGTTTCTCGCCGCTTTCTTTAAACGATATGTTAGCGCACGACGACGGCCCCATCGCGACGCAGAGGAGAGTCCCACTCGTTCACAAAGTCAAACGGATGGGCAGTCTTTGCGAACCCCGCGTGGAGGAATGCATGAGAGGTATGGTGAGGTAATGTCCCGCGTGGCAATGGAGTACGCCGATGATCCGAGTTACGCCTACTTTGGGTTTATAGCGAAACAACCGAATACAAGACTGGTCAACAAAGTGACAAACCCGCCCATTCTCTTTCGCACACAGAGTACGCAGATGCATGTGGAGTGGGCACATTACCTTGCACAGTCCTTTAATCGAAAACTGTACCGCGAAATGTTCCCTGCGGCCCTCGCCGAGGCGTATGTGGGGACAAGCACGAAGGAAACCCAAACAGGTGAAGAAAATGAACCCCACGAGATGGAACCACATGAACCGGCAGAAACTCGCGCAGCGTCCCCTGTATTGACCCCAACAGAAGGTTTAACAGGCACCGCGAAAGTGTATACGGACGTTACGACACAAACCGACCCATGTAATGTTCGAGATGCCTCCACAAGCCCAATCCCGTTTATCGCACACCATGATAGGGATACAGAAGATCTAGGAGAAGTGCGAATGGAATCATCGCCGCCCCAATGGAACACAATACCCATATCTCTACCTCTGTCATCGCAACAGGAGCAACAGCAGCAGCAGCAGCAGCAACAACAACAACAACAATCGGCACCCCCACCATTACCGCCACTGCCTCCCCCACCAATCCTAACACTGCTACCCCCTAACATGATAGAAACAGCGAGTGCGAGTGTGAATACAAACACCAACTCTAATGGAAATGACGGCGCAACCATGGGAAGTGCGAGTGCTACCGATACGTCTGGAGTACCATGGGCTCAACTCGTGTCGGAACTACGCGGCCTACTCGCAACGAAGAACACCGAGCGCGACGCTCTTCAACGCGACACGGAAAGCTTACGTCATCAGCTGAGTGAGCTTCAGGCAGTAAAGGAGAATCTCTCGGAGGAATTGCGTGCCGCCCGCGCCGCCCTCGACGCCGCACAGGACGCGTCACGGCAGTCCGCCGCGCAGAACGATACAAAAGTGGCCGCACTGCGTGGCGAAGTGTTGGAATGGCAAAAAGCAGCGGAGGGGTACGGCGATGGACTCCGTGCCCTCGCCAGACGAGCTTTGGGGGACATTGACAAGTTGCACGACGCCTACACAGCGGAGGCGTTCCTCCAAGCTCTGCAGCCGCCACCCATCGAGACGGCAACGCAACCGCCCCAACAGGACACCTCGGACGCAGCCAGCGACGCATCCGCCGACGCGGAGGAGACGGACGCGTCGAATGGGGAAAGGGAGGCGTCGGATGCGCACAATGGTCAGCGTCCACTACGCAGTCCACGCGCCCCGCCGCCCGCCACATCCCTTCGCGCAGACGACGCCGCCAACGCCCCCCTCGGTGTCGCCGCTCTGCTCCTCTCCTTTGCGCCGAGCGATGGGGCCATAGATGGCTGCTTCACAGTTGACGAACGCCACGCACGGCTGATGCGGAGCGGCCCGACGGAAACCCAACGCGGTCGCGAATGGCTCATTCTGCACCACACCACCGGCGCCGTGTTCGCGGTGCGGGCGGAGCTGCGTCCTTTGTCAGTGTTACCGTCCGATGCCTCGTCCCCTTTTCATGCGGCTGCGGATGTGGTTACGGAGAGAGGAGGGAAATTGTTTCGGGCAACGTCGGAGGGAAAGCGGTGGGACGCGCCGCCGTCTACACCGCCGCGACGGGCGCTTATCTCGCGACGCACATCGTCCACAGGAAAGGGACACGGTGCACACCACAAGCGCACCGCATCTGTTGGAAGGTGAAAGGGCAAAGAGGGGAGGGGGTAAGAAGCCAACTCACACACACACACACCCCACACGCTAAGAAGGAAAAGGATTGATATTGAGAGGTGGTGTGTGTCTGAGCGTTTGTGATTCTCTAGCCATTGTTTTTGTAGTGGGTTTGGGTGTGTTTGTTAAAATTAGCCGTGCATTTTGTTCTTGTTGTTGTGTTTATGATTTCTTTATACATTATTATTATTATTTTGCCAGCAACGAACAAGGTTTTCCACTCGTTCTTGTTGCTTACGCAAAAACTACCCAAGTTCGTTCTTACTCTGGGGTTGGTGTCGTTGTTTTCGTGTGCAGGTTCTGTAGTTGTACTTTTATTATTTCTGCAATCTCTTTCTTTCTCCTTTGTAAGAAAACAAAAACAAAAACGAATAATTGTGCTTGTGAACTCTTTTGAGGAAAAGTCATATACTCTGCTGTCTCCTTCTTTTCTTTTTTTTTTTGATGATATTGCTGTCTGTGCGCAATCTTTGTGTGTGTGTAGTGCCAGGATTTTGTATACATTTTTGCATTTCTAAAAAAAAAGGTGAGGGAGAGGTTGAAACTGAAGTATTATCTAGTGGACGCACAACGAACAAAAAAAAAAACAGAAAAAAAGAAGGGCTGACAGCACATGCAAAATGCCGATCTGCTTGTAGATGATTATGATAATGATGTTTTCATTCACCCTTCTGTCTCCCTTTCCATTTCTGGCCGTCGCGCTGGTGCCGCAGAAGTCTCCGTGTTGTGTCCGTACATCATTCGCCTTTGCAATCGTAACCCCCACGCGGCTGTGGCGTATCGCCTAACCACACAACACCCATCCTGGTGGCAGGCGAGTCGGGTCTGTGGGATTCTCCACCCACCAAACCAAATGCCCTCTCCGCATTTGAATCTCAATGAAGAGAATGGGAAAACGGATCTCATGCCGTGCATGGCGAAAATCGTGCTACGAGTGCGTGACACCGGTGCACGGCGTGAGCAATGCGAAAACAACAACAACAACAGTGATGTCGAAAATAGTAATGTGAATGGTGCCAAGGTGGTAGAGACGAGGCGGGCGGTGGATGTGCTGCGCATCATGTTTGCTGAGCTCTCCGCCTCACACCCGTTGCTGCAACAGTGCCCTCTCTGGGCGAAAGATTTTCAGCTTTGGTGGATGCGCGCCATTGCGGCGGCGGCGGAGGAGCGAAAAGGGGGTGTAACTATATTTCCACTGGCAGTGAAGGTGCTATTTATGTCGGAGGAAGATCTCCTGGCGGCGCTTGGGGTGAAAAGGACGGTGCTACAAGAGGAATTGATTCAGCTACAACGCAAACGAGAAAAGCATTGGAGAACCACATCATTGTCGAAGTCTCCGTTGCGTGAGGAAGAGGAGGAAACTGTGAGAGTACATCTCATTCTAGCACTGCTGGGCATCCTCTGTAGCTTTCTAGCTGCTGCCGCGTTGTAGCAGTGATGTTCATTATTACAAAAACAAACCCCTCGTTCTCTTATGTTTTGTTTCTTTTTTAGTTTTGTTTTTTAAGCCATCATATATATATATATATATATATATATTTTTGTCTTATCTTTGCATGCATATACACAATGATGGGGTATTTTGTGTATAATAAAATTTTGTGTGTCGGTGTAGTTTTTGATGAAAAAGAATGGCTCCTGAAGAGAATGGAGACGACCTCTCTCTGTAATTGGCCAAACCTTTCCTCCTCCTTACCTCTTCGCACTCCTACTTCAGAAAAGCAAAAGAAAAAAAGAAAAACAATTTTAGCTCAATGAGACGCGACACAATGCCTGAGTTTGTGTATTGTCGTCTTTTTTGTTTGTTTGTTTGTTTGTTTGTTTGTTTTTTTCCTGTGATAGTGCAAAATGAGCTTCATAAATCAAATAATTCCTCTCTTTTAATAAATACATACATCAATATTTTTGTTTGTGTTTGCGCAGTGGTTTGAAGCCTTCTTTTTTTTTTTGTTGTTGTGCTTCTTATTCGTTGTGAAATTGGTGCGCTGGAGTTTAGTATTTTTGTGTTGACTTTAGTTCCACGTACAACGTAGGTCGAAAAATCATAAAGATTAAGCGAAAGAGAATCCTAGGAACATCAAAAGAAAGAAAAAAGAGAAAAACAAAGCATAAAAAGATCATTTTCCTTTTCTTTTTTCGTGTACGTTTTTTTTTTTAATATATATATATATATTTCTATACAAATAAATAAAAATAAGTATATTTATTTGTATATATATATATATATATATATATATATATAATTTATTCACTTCGCATTTAGCACGAGAAGATGTCTCTGCTCGCCGTCTCGTGGGAGGCGATGCACCCGGATGGCCGCCTCGAGCTTTCCCTCCGCAACACCTCTAGCCACGACGCGCACGGCTGTTCCATCATTTACTCCCTCCGCTCCTCACACCCGCAGTACTTTGCCGTCTCCACCCCCGGCTCCCCCGCTGCGGAGGACATCCCCGACGGCATTCTCCTCCCCGGCGAGCGCCGTTTGGTGCGGCTCGAGCCCATCGCCCCGGACGCGCTTCTCTGGGAGCACAGCCTCACAACGCAGGACTGCAGCCAAAGCATCAACCTCACCCAAACCGGAGCGACCGTGAGCAGCGAACACGCCGCGCTCGCCCCGAGCGGGAGCGACTCCTCCATCACAGAGCCTCGCCCGCGCGAGACGCTCATCTACACCCCGCCCTCCTCGAAGTCCCCGAGCGGGCGCGAGCGTTCGCCGAGTCCGGGCCACTGCTACGCCCCGTGCGCGTCGGACAAGGACGCGTCCCTCACGCACCTCGTGGAGAGCGTGCGCGGGTCTTCCCTCTCGCGCAGCGTGGGCGGGCAGCGTCCCTTCTTCGTCGTCTACTACGAGCGCCTCGGGGACGAGGGGCGCTGCCTCGACGCGGCCTACACGTGGCTCGCCTCGGAGCGGCGCAAGTACCGCGCGTGGCGCGAGAAGACGTCGAGTCTCCGCCGGCGCCCCCTCCCGCCCGTTCTCGGCGCGCCCGTTCGTTGGCTCAGCGAGGCGGAGGCGCAGCGCCGGGGGGGCGCGGGGGAGGCGGTCCACACGCGGCGCAAAGCGTACAGCCGGAGCTCCGCCAAGATGTTCCGCCCCGCCCGCCGAGGCGCCGGCTTCGTGATGGTTCCGTGCCGGCGGCGTCTCGGGGCGGCGGTGTGGTCGAGCGCCGACGCGGCCGTCGACCGCCTCCTCCCTGAGCTGCGCGGGCAGACGGGGGGAAACGGCAGCGACTCGCTCGGCGTCTCGCGCAACAGCGAGGCGGACACCGCCGAGGACTCCCCGCTCGTCGACGGCGCCGTCTGCCGGCAGGGACAGGGCCTCGCCCTCTTCGCCGTCTCCGAGTCGCTGCGCCGGCACAAGCGACAGCAGGCGGAGACGCGCGGCGCACCAAACGCCAATGACGCCTCGCGCTCCGACGAGGGGCCGTCCTTCTCCATGGACGAGCCGTCGCCGCGCACGTTTGCGTTTCCCGCGGCCCCCGCCCACGCCCGCACCGCGACGGACGCGTCTGTGCAGATGCTCGAGCAGACCATTCCCGGCGACCGCACGCGCCGCTCGTCCCCGGACCCCGCGCCGCTGCCGAGCGCGGAGACGAGTCCGGTGGCGGTCGAGGAGTCCCACATAAGTCTGCGGCGGAGCATCATCGGGGAGCTCGTCGGCAGCTTCATTGGACAAGGGTGGCTCCCCCACCTCGAGACGGGATCGGGAAAAGGGGCGGCCGAGACGGATGCCGCGCGCGGCAAAGCCAACCCGATTGAATCGCCCCGAACGGGGGAAATGTCCCAAACACAGACGGAAATGCAGTCGCAATCGCAATCGCAATCGCAACTGTTGCGCGTGCAGCAACGGCAGGTGCCGCCGTCCGCGGCGAGTCCGGTGCTTTCGCAAAAAGTGGCGCGTCGACTTTCGTTGCGTCAGAGCGGATCGCCCCGCGCACAGCACCCGCCCGAGGTGCCGCAAGGACGGGCCTTTGCCAACACCCGCGATTGGCCCATGGCACATGTCGGGGATACGATTCGACGGATTTTTGTGCACTCCGCCCCTCTCATGCAGACGGCGATGGATGGGACGGTGAGTACGGTCGCGAGCAGCGCGCAACTCATCGCGGGGGTGATTGAGGACTCCATTGATATCCTTCACACCGTCGGAATGCCCACGCTCCTCCTCGTCTCCGCGGGTCTTTTATGGTTGTCGTTTGGTGCAACAAACGATGACGCTGTGGGGAGTACATTGGATCTCTTCGAATGAGCCAACGCCGTCCCGGTGGGTGTCTTCATTTGTGTACATAATCCAACGAAGAAGAAGAAGAAGAAAGGGGGGGAAGAAAAAAAAAGAACGAGAAGTGACGGAAAAAGAAAAAGTAGGATTTTTTGTTTGTTTTGTTCCTTTTTTTTTTTCCCCCTAATAAAAGAAATACACAAATGTAAAACACATTTTTTGGTGTGGTTTTCACTTCCTACTCATTGCCCGGACTTCTTATCTAATGGGGCACATGAATGAAAAAAAGAAAGAGAGAGAGAGAGAGAGAGAGAAACGCCAAATGAAAACGAATTCGTGGGATAAAGAGAACAAAAAAAAATAGAGGAAAAATAAAACCATCAAGAAGAAAAAAATAAAACACTTTAAATAAGGAAATTATAAAAAGGATGAAATGGAAAAGAGAAAATAACGGAAAACGGAGGAAAGTGTTTTTTAATATATATATATTTTTGTTTTTGGGTTAAATCTTTCGTGTCCCCCAACGGAGGAGTTGAGTGTTGTTCTCTATTCTTCTTCTTTTGTTCCTTCTCTTGCTGAAGTACAACCATCAAACAGGTTTTATTGCTGTTTTGGTGTACATGAGTGATTTATGCGTTCGCATCTCATATATATATATATATATATATATATATATATATATTCTAACGCACTTATGAGTAGGTGTGTGTATGTTTGTTTGTGATTCTTTTTTCACAATATCTTTAACTTCATTTTTCACTGTCAGGTGAACCTTCGCTTACTTTACCTTGTTCTGTGAGCTTCTTGCATATATACCCTTCTTTTACCTATTCGACAAATCATTCATTTCTTTTTTTTTTTCGCATAAGGGTTTTTATTGTTGTTCTTTCTGATTCCCCTCTCTTTCGCTGTGAATATTTCGTTAAGTGATTGGTGAGACTTACTGTTTACGATTTTTTGGGTATATCATTGCTGCTTTTGTTGTTGTGTGCGATTGAATATTTCAAATAGCAAAAAGAGCACCCTCCAAATAAGGATTTATTTGTGAAAGGGTTAGTTGTTGTTGTTGTTGTTGTTTTATTCCTTTTGATTTTGTATACATATATACATACATATATATATATATATGTGTGTATATATGTGTGTGTGTGTATTTGTTGTTTGATGTATTTTGTTGTTGCTATTTACATTCCTCATTTTCGATGCGTAGATTCCCCCCTGAATTTTGGCACCCAGCCTTTCAACTTAATATCCTTTGTCAGTGTTATTTTCGATGTTAAGGTGATCATCTTTTTTCTCTGTATTGGTCCTTTTTTTTTCTTTTTTTGAGTGGAAAGAGGAAAAGGGAAAAAAAAAAAGAGTGTAATTAAAATGGAACTAATAAGTAACAAAGAGGAAATATGACATGAATACCTGATACAAGAGAGATAATAAAGAAGAAGAAGAAAAGAAAGGGAACGAAAAAAAAAACGATAAGAAATATTTTCTTTTATGATACGGAATAAGAATGGAAGAGATATGGAAAAAAGAAAACGGAGTGTTGAAAAAACAAAAAAAAAAGTTCTTTTTTATTGTTTTCTTATGAGCGTATGGCATCGGTGATGATGAAACGTGTTTCCCTCTTTCTTTTGTGTGTTTGTTTGTTTGTGATTTACCGATTTTCAGTAGCAAGAAAATATATATCTGTTTCTGTGTGTGCGTTTTATATGTAATAATAATGCAAAGGAAAGAGAGTATTATCGTCATTCATTTCTTCGCTAATGAAGCGGAGTCTCTGACTGAATCGATTTCGATCCAAAGGCGCACACACAAAATAAAAGGTTTTTTTTTTATAAGTATATCTATTTATATATATATATATATATTTCTGTCTGTGTTTACTTCGTTAGCATCGATATACATATATATATGTGTATATGTATTTATTGTGCTTATTTTTAAAATAGTATCTCCATGATGTTTCATTGAGAAGGACTTTCTATTTATGATTTTCTGTTTTTTCTGTTTTCTTCTCTCTTCTTTTTTTTTCTACTCATCACTATGTTATCCATTACAAATACATTTGTAACAAACTTGAATGAGCCAGTAAGAGGTAATTCGTGCAGTACCTTGTTGAATGACACATCCAAATATATATATATATATATATATATAATAATAATAATAAAAAGAAAAAACAAAAACCCCGTAACATATGGGAAACCCCTCTTTCATGGCCCCATCCCCCCCAAATCCTCCCATGGAGTATCCCATCACCTTCGCGCGAGAGGATGCGGCGTCGTTGCATGACGAACTCTCCCGCACTGTCACCATTTTCAGTGCCCTCTATTGGCTACTTCCCGTCTACCAATTGGCCAATTGGATCCCAAAGGACATTCCCACCCCATCCCAAGCAGAACCCCAAGGGGAGTTGGAGTGGGCCCACCACCTCCTTCCCCACTTTGAGCCTTTTTACACCGTCGAGCGTAAAGTGATTCCGAATGGGGCGTTATTACATCACGTTTGTGCGTTTCGCTTTCCCACCCCTCGCGGTCCGCGAAGTCTTTCCCGCGCGTTGGTGGAAACACCTGCGCGGTACTTTTCCCCATTAGCCCCGACACACGGCGGGGGGCACTTTCTCCTCTGCTACGAAGACCGCGAGCGGTTGGGGCGCTTTACGTACATCCAACTCGATCAGCTCCGCTTTGCCTGGGTCGCAGTGCGGGAGTTGCTGGAGGAGCACAAGGCGCTCCATCGACATAACGGCGCCCTCACCGGACTCGCCCGGCGCGATATCAAACACAACAATCCCATCGCCCACGAAAAGACGGAGGCGTTGCCCGCGGCCCAGACGGCGCCGACGCCCGTTCTGCTGCACCGGCCGCACCCGAGCAGTCAAGTGCGGTGCGGTCCGACTCCGGAGGCGCGAAGGGCGCGCGCCGCACTCCATGAAATGCGGTTTATGCGGGATTTGCTGCTCGAGGAGTGCGCCGCGCGATGGCCGCACACCCCGCCAGATAAAGCGGCCCTCTTTACGCTCGAGGAACAGGTCGCGGAGGTGGTTGGGGGGAGGAAAGGGAAAAAAGGGCCACGTACATTCCTCGCTAGTGTGGAATTGCCACTCTTTCATGGGAAGGGTGGGGCTGCGCGGTTTCGGGGGACGCAATGGTGTATGAATAAGAAGGACGCAGAGAATGCGGCGGCGGAGGTGGCACTTCGAGCGCTTCGAGGATGGAAAGCGTAAAGAAGAAGAAGAAGGAGGAGGAGGAGGAGGATCGTGTATCCTATCTGTTGCGCTGTGTTTCGATATATATACATAAATAAATAAATAAATATATATATATATATATATATATATATATATATATATGTATATAAGGTGAATTGTTCCTTTATTTTTTCTTTTGAACGTTTCATTGTGACATGTACTGTATTCGTTGCTGTGCATTTATTGTTTTTTCGTATGTTGTCTTCTGTTTCTGTGTTGTCGTTTTTTTGTTCCTTTTCACATGTAATTTACCTTCGTTTGATTTTTAGCTTAAAATTTTTATACTTTAAAGTGATTTTACGAGAATACGCACTCAAGAAAAGAAAAAGAAAAAAAGAATCGCGTGTGCACTAAACAAGAAAAAAGAAAAGGATAGAAACACACACAAAAAAAGTCACAAATACAAATATTAGAAAAAGGGTATTGTTCAGAATCCCTGTCCAATCTTTTTTTATATTTGTTTCGTTTTTTGAGGGGTTACGTTTATTGTTTGCTCCCATTGCTTAACTTCGATTTGGTTATTTTTAACACACTTCGGTAAGACTTTATTGTTTCCGTCTTCGTGGGTAGCCGTCTTTAACCAAACAAAGAAAAAGAAATCTTGTATATATATTTGTAGGTATTTTTAAGGAAACTTCATTATTCGCTAATTTGTCCTTTGTTTTCGTTCATATAAACCCTCGACAAGGATTCAAAGACAAAAAGCCTATCAAAAAAAAAGGAAAAATCAATCTCGATTTATATCTTAGCTACTGTTTTTTTTATTATTATTGTTTCTATTCCTTCGTCATACACTCGTATACAATTACAATAATATATATACTTTAAAGAAAAGGGAAGAGCAAACAAAACCAAAGAGAATATTTCAATTTTTTCATCGCACACTACCAGCTCGGTGTTCGTACCTCCCATAATAGCATTAACCCTACTTTTTTTTTTCTTCACTCATTTCGGTATCTTCCCCTTTTTTTTTTCGTTTTTGTTATCATGTCGGAACAGGAAAAGCCATCCGACACCAACATGGACAACAGAAACAACAACGAGGGGCACCCCGCGCCGAACCAAACGGAAACGGAACCCCAAAACGAAATCCAAGTAGAAACCAAAAACGAAACCCACGCGGAACCCCAAAACGAAACCCAATCGGAACCCCAAAACGAAACCCAATCGGAACCCCAAAACGAAACCCAAGCGGAACCCCAAAACGAAACCCAAGCGGAACCCCAAAACGAAACCCAATCGGAACCCCAAAACGAAACCCAATCGGAACCCCAAAACGAAACCCAATCGGAACCCCAAAACGAAGGCCACTCCCCCTCGCACAGCTTCGCCGCCCCCCCGCCCGGCGTGACGCCGCACCGCGTCTTGTCGCGCGAGGAGCTCAGCGCCCTCATGGCGTCCCGTCGGCAGCGCGAGAAGTCCATCCGCGAGGAGCAGCGCGCCGCTCACCGCCGCCAGTCGCGCGCAAAGAGTGCGGTCGGCGCACTTCCGCATCGCCCGGCGGAGCCGCCCATGTACGCGTCCGCGACCGCCCACCCCGTGGCGTATCCGATGGGATTCGGCGCGTCCGTTTCGTCGACGAGCGGATTGGACTTCGCCGCCCCCATGCCGCCGCCCTACACGCACGTCATGGACTCCGCCAACAGCACCCACCAACAGCAGCAGCAGTTACAACAGCAACAGCAGCAGTTACAGCAGCAGCAGCAACAGGCGGCGGCCATGTATGGGGTTTGGGGTTATCCCCCACCGGCGCCGTATGTGAATCCAAACATGATGACCCCGACCGCGTACGCCCCGACGGCGTTTGCCCCAACCGGGTACGACCCGAACGCCCTCCTCCGCCTTCAACAGCAAATGCAACAGATGCAGCAGACGGATGCGCAGGTGATGGGGGCTCTCCATGCCTCCCTGCAGGGCGGGGGGCGGGCGGGGATGAGTGTGCAGGAGCTCTTTGTCCTCGCCCAACTCATTGTGCGCGCGCAGGAGGAGAAGAAGCAGGAATCCACGCTGCACACACCGGGCGGATTGCCAAGTGGGTTTGCGAAGCCAAATGCGACAGCGGCACATGTGAATACGCCACGTCACATGAACACAAGGGAGGGGATTATGAATATGTCACAAATGGACAACGAGGGACGCGTGGAGAATTCGTTTGGACGGGTGTGAAGGATTTGTTGTGATCAAAGAACGTTTTACTCCTTTTCAAGCGAGAGGAGTAATGGAAGATGAGAAAAGAAGCAAGTAAAAACAAGAAAAGAAAATGTTTCTTCTCTTTATATATATATATATATATATACATCTTTGATTTATTGTGCGGATATTGAAGAAAAAAAAAATCAAGTAGAAAAGTGATGATGAATGTTTTTTTAAAAAAAAAAAGGAAATGAAGGCAAAAGGCAAAAAGTTTGTAGATATATTTATTTATATATTTATTTATTTTAAAATTGCATACACGAGAAGGGAAAGCGATATGCCCTCTTCTCACTACAATTTTCTTTTCTTCCCCACCAACCCCTTTTTTCCCCCCTACACCACCCCCATTGTTGCTTCTGTGTTCGTTGCCTTTTCTGTTTGTTCGTTTCAACGTGTGTTGTTGTTGTTTTTGATTTTTTTTTTTGAACAAGAAAATAATAAAAATAATAATAATAAAAGGAAAACACTCTTCCAGAGCGATCCCTGTCAATTCATAACGTCGTTCGGAGAAGTCAAATGATTTCGGCGGCATTCAATTACTTAAAACGAAAACAGCAACAATACATATATATATATATATATATATATAAATTAGAAAACACACAAAAGAAATTTACAAAACGAAGAAAAGGAACGACAAAAAGTGAAATTTCTAAAAAGAGCACACATTTTTAAAGAAATGAAAAAGAGGGAAGAAATTGGTCGAAGTATCATTTGAACGTACGAAAAAAATAGTTGTTTTTTTTTTCTTTTGATCTTTTCTGATCAAACGCGACAAAAAAAAAAATGGAAGGAATTCGAAGTCGAATTTTGTAAAACAAAAAGGGAAAAAATCTCGAGACAAAATTGTTTTACTCTTTGGTGTAATTACGTACATTTACTCCAATCGCGAATTGCCCGAATTTCTTCTATTTTTAAAACTTATATACCATATTTTTATATATTCAATTATATACGTATATATATTTATATATGAATTTTTTTTGGCGAATGGTTGTATTTATATTTTTACTTTTTCCTTTGCAATGCCCTTTTTTTTTGTTTGTTTGCTTGTTTATTTTCGTCCGAAACCCCTCTGTTTTCATTTCTCCTTTCGACTGTATATAACAAAGGAGATGGAAATCGCGAAGTAGAAAAAAAAAAAACCACACAACAAAAAAATCCACAGGAAAAGATTTGTTTATTTATACATATATATCTATATATGTATATATATATATATATATATATAGATATTTATATAAGTTTTTTTGTGTGATCTCCTCCTCGATTTTTTATGAAAAAGTGCGTTTTTACATATCCCTTTCCTCGCATTATTATATATATACTTCTATATGTGTTTCGTATGACCCCCTCTCTTTACTTTTTCTCCTGGTGAGTATATTTATTATTAGTGTTCTTTTTTTTTTTTTGTTATTGCTATTTATTTTTATGTATGAAACTTTATATAAGAATTGAGTAAAGCAAAATGTAAAGATCTCTTTGCTGTTTTCTTTGAGCGTTGCACAAGAAAACAGTTCCCGAAATTTTCAAGGAGAAAAAATAAAATAAAAGTACGAAGAAGAAGAATAAGAAAAAAAAAAAGAAAAACTTGAAAAAGACGAATAAAAAGAATTTACATTTTGACATGTATATCTTTCTGTATTGCTACTTGCTATTACTATGTAATCTTTGTGTTTATTTTGAGAACTTAATTATCTTTTTTTTTTCTTGTGAGTAAATAAATACCAAAAAGAAAAGGAAAAGAAGAGAAAAATTTGAACGGAAAAGAAATGGTACCTAACATTTGCCTTCTATTGTTCTTTTCTTTTCTTTTTGTTTGTGTGCGTCCGCCGTTTTTGTTCTTTTCTTTCCTTTTCTCATCCCTTTATGTCACGCATTTATGTATGTACACAAATAAACGGAGAACAAACTAAAAAAAAAAATTAGAAAGTACAAAAAGAAGGAGTCTTCTCTTTCTTGATTTCTTTTTGGTCTTTTGGTTCAAATCACTTTTTTTTTGTTGTTTTGTTTTCAAAGTGTTTTTCATCCCTTTGTGTATTGTCATCAGATAAGAGAAGAAAGAATAGTTTACCGGATAGTGTACACATATTTATTTATATGTTGCATTTCTCTTTAATTCGTTGTTTCTCTGATTTTTTGAGGAGTGACAGATAGCATCAATTTTATATCTATTTGTTTTCTTTACTATGATGATGATCGCTGCAACTTTTGTATTCGTAGATATATATATTTATTTATATATATAATATATATATATATACTTTTTATTTATATATATTCATATGTACTTATATACGTGCACTGTCGGTTTTTTTTTTGTTCTTAGTTTTTGATGTATACTTCTTCTTTTTCTTTTTTGCATATTGTTGTGAAAAAATGTTGCGACATGAAAAAGAGGTGTGAGCGTTTCATCACAAGAGAAATAACCAAACAAAACGAAAGGGAGAAAAGGAAAATGAAAAACAAAGCTTTTTGTTTGTTTGTTTGTTAATAGAAAGCAGAAGAAGACTTTTTTTTGCCAAGCTCAACGAGTTTTGTCTTTTGTTGTTTTTATATTTCTATTTGTATAAAACAAAAAAGAGAAAAAAGAGGATTTTATTTTAATTTTTCGCATGCCTCGCATTTTGTGAAAACTAAGCTTTTGTATTTTTCTGCTGTGCAACTCTATTTATTCTTCTCTTCATTTTTGTTGTTGTTGTTGGTGTTAGTGTGTGTGCCATTCTTTGCTTTTTTGTTTGAGAGTTTACCGAACAGTAAAAGGAAGTGAATAGGAGCACACGCATTGGACGCAATTTCTTGAGTCAAGACGATTTGGGTCCCATTTACATAAAAGACAACAAAAGCAATGACGGTTGCGGAAAGATAACTTTTTTTCAAAAAGAGCATTAAATCAAAAATAAAAAAGATCATTTATATTTTATTTTATTTTCCATTTAACTCTCGTTTTTGTCTATTGACTAATTCGAAAAAAAAACAAAAACGTTTTCCTTTTGTCTTTTTTCTGTTGTTCGATTGTTGTGATTCCCGGCTGTTGTTTGCCATGGGAACAATCTCTTCTCTTTTATGCTTTCATTTTTGCTGTATAGTTTTTTTTTTGCTTTTTTGGAGATGAGGATGTCTCTCGCACACTTTCCCTTTTACCAAACGCACTGTTTTCTAATTACTGTTTTAATTATTATATGTGACGTTCTTTTTTTGGTGTTGGTGTTGTGTTTGAGGTTTTTCTTACACACTATGAAGACGTTTATATATATTTATATAAAAAGAATATTTTTATTTTTATATACGTCTATATATATTTATATATTTACCAAATTTATATAATCATATGTTTTGACGCGTCGTTTTTTTGTTTCTTTTTCTTTGGTTGTTTGTTTGTTTTAAAAAAAATAAAATTAAACTTGAAAAATGTGTATTACGAACAAACAACACGAAAAGGAGTTCTGAAAAAAAAACGATGGAGGAATCAATTTTTTCCGTAACAAAAAAAAAAAAAAAATCGAGTGTTTATCTCTTTTCTCTTCCCCCCTCCAACCTCCTCCTCCCCCAAAAAGAAAAGAAAAAGAAAACGCCCTTTTCCGTTGATGTCTTCAACTTTGTGATTCGCTCTAACGGAAGTGTATGTCCTTATTTCATCTTCCGACTTCACTCCCACAACACGAAGACTAAGAAAGAAAAGACGCGAAAAAGAGTGAAAACACGTCAAAACGAAATTTCTTTTTTGTTTTTAATGAAACGAAAGAAAGAAAAAATCGACTATATATATTTATATATGTTGGTGTATACATAATTATGCACAAACCACAGAAAAGAGATGGTTTATGTGTATTTCAATCACTAAACCAGTTATTTTCTTTTTATGGGTCCTTTTTTTCCCCCCTGTTCTTTTTTTTTTTTTGCTTCACGGTAGGTTCTCTTCTGCTTTTAAATGTTTCTTTGATTATTCTATTCTAAGAAACGAAAAGCAAAACAGAGAACGTTTCTTCTTGTCTCCTATGCAACTTTAATCCGCATTCAGTGCCGCGTTAGAGCCATCAAATTTTGGCATCATTCGTTTGCGACAAACAACTACAGAAAGAAGTAATTGCATATATATATATATATATATATATATATATATATATATGTGTGTGTGTGTGTGTCTCTTCCCTATTTGTATCCGTGCATTTTTTGCCAGAATGAAATGTTATGGAAATTTCTACGTATAATTCATCTTACTTTTTTTAATTGTATGTATATATATATATATATACTTTTTCTTATTCTCCTTCTTTTTTTTTCCTCTTTACATGTGTTCTAGATCTTTATCTTTAGTTTAGCAGGATTCGTTGGGCAGTATTTGTTGCCTTACTTTTCTAGCCTTCAAGCCATTTATTCTAGCGACGCCAAAGAAAGCGTAGGGAAACGAAAGTTTAACTTCAGTTTACTCTTTTATTGTGTGTTTTCTTGTTTCGTTCGCCTGTGCAACAACAACAACAAAAAAAAAAGCTTACCAAGTTTGTCCTTTTAATTTTGCGATAGATCAGATTAAAATCCGAAGGCAACACAAAAAAAAAGGAAGGAAATAAATAAAAATCGCGTAGTGTAAGTGGCGTTGTGATTTGCAACCGTTTTCGTTGTTGTTGTTGTTGTCGTCGTTTTTTTTTTTTTTTTGCCTACCTAAAGAGACTTTTCAAATAAAAAAAAAAAACGCAATACTTTTATTCCCACTTATATTTATCTACTCACCTCTATTACAATATATATATATATATATATATATATATATCCTTTTCGCTTTTTTTTTAGCACGTGTGTGTACGATTGATCCTGCATGCAGCGGCGAGAGCTTCGTCGGCACCCGCGCGATCCCGTCACCTCCTTTTCCCCTTTCGCCCCTCCCGCCCCATTCTCCGCGCTTGAACCGCGCCATCACGTGTCGTATTACGAATTACACAATGACCGCACCAACGGCATCGCCATACCCCCCTCTCACCTCCCCCCCTCCCCCCTTCTACACACCCCGGAGGAGCTGCAGCAGCCGCTGCGTCAGGTCCCCTCCCCGCGCAGTGGCCACCTCCTCCTCGCCTGTTCCTGGCGGCGCAGTCTCATTCTGCACGGCGGCCTCGGCGTCGGGCCGGCGGATCTCCTCAACGACACGTGGGAGTACCTCCTCGATGCGCAGCGGTGGGTCGAGCTGCGCTGTCGGGGCATGCCCACCCAAGTGCGGCGTCGGGTGCAAGGGGAGGCGCCTTGGGCGGATGACGGGATGCCGCCAAAAGCGTTTGGTCAGTGCGGCGCCCTCTTTGGCGGGGAGCGGTTTCTCTTCGTGCATGGAGGCATCACGAGCAACGAGGGGCCCGGGGGGGAGTTTCCGGCCTTTCAATTGGATATTGAACGTCGGCTTTGGTCGCGGTTGCGGCTGAGTGCAATGCTGCCTCCCATGTGGGGATCGGTGGCGCAGACGTTAATGGTGCCCATCTCCGCCGAGGAAGTCGCCGCGTCGAATGAGGGAATGGAAGTGTGTGTGGAAAGGGAAGAAGTTCCACGCCGGCGGCCCCATTCCTCCGCCGCCATGGAGCTCTCCTCGCGCTCCGTGGAGGTGGTGGTGGTGTTTGGTGGGATGCATGAGTCGCGTGCGTTTAACAGCACATACGTGCTCTACCTCGCCGCCCCGCCCCCAAAGGAGGGGGTCTCGTACAAGGAAGGGGATCGACGCGTGGTGCAGAAACTGGAAAGCATGCCACAGGCTATCTTTCCGGGACGTCGTCGCGCCTGCTCGGTGACTAGTAAAGGTTTTTTCCTCTTCATCTTTGGGGGACGCGATTCGGTGACGTTCTATAATGATCTTTGGGTATTGAATGGCTTTACACGGCAGTGGATTATGGTCCGGAAAGAGATCCCGTTGCGGTATATGCGGGACTTCTTCCTTCACCCACATGATCCAATCCCGGGGCAACGCATCATGCGGCTTTTGGAGGAGGTTTTTCTCCTCGCACGTCTCAAGGATGCGTCGCAGCAGCCACAACGCAGCATTGAGCACAATAGTTCCGCCCTTTGGCGAACCGGAGCCGTCATGGTGTCGCGCGGATCGGATATATTTATTCATGGCGGTTTCACATACGCTGAGCGTAACCTCATTGAGACGCATAGGGATATGCATGTGTATAACTACATGCTTCACACCTGGCGTGAGGTCCGCGCCGACACCGTCCTTCATCCCCTTCCTTTTCCACCCGGTTACTTTGCCAAACCCGTCCACTCGGAGGTCGATGGGGAGGCGAATGATGAAAGTGTCTTTTCCACTCCCTCCCTCTCCCCAGCAGTGAATGCCATGCAGTGGGGTTTGGTGCGTGGAATTCCCGCCGCCCAGCCGGATGGACGAACTATGGCGGCCATGTGTGCCGATCCCATTGCGCCGGGATTTCGCTTTTTTATCTTTGGTGGCCGCTCCGAGGATGAGCCGCGCGGGGAGTTGTATGATGTGCGCATTCACGTCTTTTACCCCGCGCTGTGCAGTTTGCCCGTGACGCTGGAAAAGGCGCTCTGTCGATTTATCACCGAGGAAGACGAGAGCGCCGCCCTGGGTGACTTGTCGAATCTTCACCTTCGCCTTTTCGGGGGAAATGGGCAAACCGCAAACTCCTCCTCAAGTAGTGGGAGTGAGGAGATGGAAATGCACCCGCCGCGTCGTCTGCGGGGGTATAGAGCGGCGAGCGCTGTGCATGTCGTGCGTTCGGTCAGACAGCATTCGTCACGTCTGGCCCTCCCCAACGCCTCTGAGGAGCATGCGATTATGATGCAATGCTTTCGCGCCGAAAAGGCGGCCCAATTGGCACACATGGAGCGAAGAAAGCGACGGCTGTGGGAGCAAACGATGGATTGGGTGCGCGCCGCACTGCTTGAGGAGCCCACACTGCGCCAAGTGGCTGACGCGAGCGCCGCGCTGCAAACAAAGGAAGGGGAAGACGAAAGGGGACAGGAAAGGCGCGTCGTGGTGAGCTCGGAATGGTTAGAGAAGGCACGAAAGGTGCGCATGGCCATGCTTCACAAAATAGAGGGGAAAGTCCCGTCCGTTACTATGCAAATAGTCTCCCAGGCACCACCTTTTGTGCGTTGAAAGATTTGCTTCTTTTTTTTTTCTTTTGTTGTTGTTGTTTTTACTATTGTTGCTTTTGTTGTATTTATTTATGAAAAGGGAAAGGGATAAGGAAATATAGATATATATATATTTATTTATTTATGTGTGTATACATAATTTGGCAAAAGTTTAGTACAAACACACACGCCAAGGAACAAAGAAAAAAAAATGAATCTTGTGCTATTTTATTATTATTATTATTTTTTTCATTTTGTTTTGCATCCCTGTTGCTGGTGTTGTTGCTGCGAATGTGTAGAATGCTGTGGGATTTATTATTATGATTATGTCGGGGTTGACGTATTTCTTTTTTTGTAAGCTTTATTTTTTTGGTTTGATTGTTTTTTTTTTTTTTTGCTCTTGCCGAGGGGAAAAGAGAGATTTTACTTCTTCACACCTCACACAAAAGCACACACAACAAAAGTAAACACCGAAAAATGCGAATTTCACCGCACCTAAAGGAAAAATGGGGGGAAATGAAGTGGTGGAACGATGTGACGTAATCCCAATGGTGAGCAAATCTAAAATACGAAGATAGGAAAAGGAAAATTAATATATATATATATATATATATATATTAGAGAGGGACTTTATTTGACTTCAATATTCACACTAGCACTGGTATCAAAGGAATTACCTTGTTGGTGCCTCTTTTTTCGTTCTTTTTTTTTTTTTTGTTGTTGTTGTTGTTTGTTTTCCTTTTTCTTTGAAGTCAGACTAATATACACAAAAGCAAATTAACAGATGTATGCAGAACAAAAAAAAAAAAGAGGAATGGAAATTCGAACAGGCAAAAGTCTAAAAAAGAGAACGGAAAACGGAAAAAAAATAATATTTAAAATGAAATGTATCCTTTTTAGGAAAAATAGCACTTCTAAATATTATTTTTTTTTCTTTCCGTTTTGCGTGTATTGTATTCAATCTTCCTCACCCCATTACAGTTCCTAACTTTTATTTCGCTTTTGTTCTTTGGATTGTGAGTAGTCTTTGCGCGCAACAACACAATCCAACCTCAGGATGACGTCTTGTACAGAGAAAAAGCACAAACACATTTAATCTCAACGGAAAGAAAAAAACTCTGAAACACTAAAGCAACATCGTTCTTGTTGTTGTTATTGGTGAATTCTTTTTTTCTTCTTTGGCTTTTGGCAACGATTGAGACTTTTCGATTTTTCACATCTTTATGTTGATGGTATACTTAGCAAACGAAAAGATACATA
Source organism: Trypanosoma mega (assembly GCA_030849715.1). Classification (NCBI taxonomy): domain Eukaryota; phylum Euglenozoa; class Kinetoplastea; order Trypanosomatida; family Trypanosomatidae; genus Trypanosoma; species Trypanosoma mega. The sequence goes on along the minus strand of JASANV010001481.1, from coordinate 26,922 downwards.
TATATATATATATATATATATATGTTTAATGCGAATAGGGAAGAAAAATAATATATGTATTCTGAATGAAAATGGATGGGGCGAACAGACAGCAAACAAACAAATAAAGGAAAAAAACGGATGAAGGAGTGGAATACTTCCCTTGTCTAATACCCCATAACATGTATTTCATACTTTTGTTTTAGTTGTTATTTGTGTGTAATAAAAGTGTGAATTAGGGGTTACCATTTCTTTTCTTTTTTGCATTTTTATTGTGTTTGGTTATCTTTTCTTTGTGTATGGTTTTTTGTTTATTTATCATACATTTATGGGGTAAAAAATGGGAGTAGGCAAATGAAATGATTCCTTTTTCCACACGTCAAATGGAAGAAAATTTAGAGAGAAAGAAAAAGTTATATCTACGCCATTCCTCAACGATTAGTTGTTATGTATTTATATGCAATAACGAGAACGTGTTGATTTGTTTTGTTTCTTATTTGTTTGTTTCTCTGCGTATATATGGTGGTGGGGGGGGGGGGAAGAAAATGAAGGGAACGAAGGTAAAAAAACGGATGAGAACCAAAACTCTTGAGAGGACCAAAAAAACAAAAAGCGTTACTTCTTTTTCTGTTTTGTTTTGTTTTTTGCCATGTTTTGAAAGTGTATTAAATATATATATATATAAGTCAGAATTCCATTTCCATACCTATTCCGTACACGAATATGTTCATGGAGGTTTATGCACTAGACTTTCCCTTTTTTCCGCTATATTTTTATATTTATTGCTCTTCAATTGAATTCACAGTAGATCGCCTTTTCTCCTCTTTTTTTTTTCTTTTTTCTTTTTTCATCTTTTTTGTGTGAATTTTGTTCCTTTTTACTCTCCTCTACGTGGGAAGAAGTTATTTTCAATTGCTTCGAGTTTTTTTGTCTCGTTTTGTTTGGAATATATTTCGTGTGCATTTACTCAATAACCTGAACTGTACACACAAAGTAAACGTATATTATTTTCTCAGATGATTTATGTATAAATGACTAATGAGTTTTTTTTTCTTTTTTTTTTGCATCTCGTTTCTGCCTTTTATTTGTGTTTTTATCTTTTTGGTTGTTTGTTTACTTACTTTGTTTTCTCTTATTTCAATTCATAAAAGCAGTAGTTTAATCAAGTCTGATTATTTCACTATTCAACCAATCACCCCCATTATTTAAACAAAAGGGAACGAAAATCAAGACTGATATTAATAAACAGGGAGGAAAAGTAAAAAACGCATTGACGATAAACAACAAAGAATATATATATATATATATATAAAGATGACTGTCACAGAGAACCCCTGCGCTCTTTTCCCACCGAGTCCGATTGACGATTACGTTCACAACGCCGATCATTGGCAAACGACTTTTTTCACGCCGAAACATTTCCCCATTCACTTACCAAACTTCACAGCGGCCACTTTTACGTCGGATGATCGAACATATTTTTGGAATCCGTACTCCACACATGTACTGCATTCCTATCCTCCGCATAAGCGCTCCCATTTATACATAAATTCGAATGATCCCTCATCGCGATCACTATTGTCACAGCAAAGATGTGCAGTAGGCGTGTGAAAGATAATCAAACAACATCAAGACGCTTAAGACTGTGGCGTGAGGTACAGTTTTAAACGTCTTGGTGTTGTTTGATTATCTATTTCTATCATTACTACCTTTGGTATTGTTGTTGTGTTTCTTATTTTTACCAATATCCTCTCTTTTTTTGTGTGTGTTTGTGTTTATTCATTTTTTGTGTCTTTACTATTACCCTCTTTGGCGCAGGTATGGACTGCACAGTGTTCTTTTTCGGTTGGACGATTTGTTTGCATTCGCCCTTTGTTTTTGTTTATTTCATATACGAAAGTAAGAAAATTAAGAAAAAAGGAGTGCGTGAGAGCAGTATGTATGTGGATTTTGTTTTCTCTTCTTAAGAAAAATAATTACCTCGTGCCGCCGTTGTTGTTTTGTGTCCACCTGACCGTGCTTTTATCTTACTTTTCCTTTGTTTGGATTTGGCTGAAACCTCAGTCGCATCTTCAGGGGGAAGGTGATAATAAAACGTATGACTTCTCTTTTGTTGTTGTTGTTGTTTTTTACTGTTGTTATTTTATTTTATTTTTCTTACAACCCACGCACCTTTAAAGCCCAACTCGAGTCAGGGGCGGGGAAAGGGAGATCTCTGAAAACCTCTCCTCTACTTTTGTAAGTGTTAAAGCCATGAATTGAATGCATATGATCGGATAGATTGGAATGCGAGAGTGGTGCTTTATAAATGAAGTGTCTGAGAGAAGCAAAACGGTAATGGTCGGATGATGCATTCAAGCTTAAGTATATTTTTCCTCTTCTTACTCTCTTTTTTTTTGTAAAAAATAGAGTTTAGAAGGGATTAAGACTCTTAGGACGTATTTATTTCTTTTTTTTTGTTCTTATAAAGCTATTGGTGTGTATTATTCTTGGGTTTTGTTTGTTTGTTTGTTTTGTTGTCTGTTTGTTTCTGTTTGTTTCTGTGTGTGTGAAAATGGCAATGTAAGCGTCCCTCATCAATGCCGCATCCGAAAATCGAGGCACGACGAAAGGCCTCTTTAAACCAATACACACCTCGACAATTTTCTTCAATGATTTTCATTCCTTTTCGTGGAACCCGTATGAAACGGTGGTACTTGAACCGACCACCCTTCGCGTGTTGGCGTCCTATCGCAGCCGCCACCTGGAAACCGAGGCGGGGAGGAACGCCAGACGCAACACCAACGCGAACGTCAATCAAAGCCAAGGCGAAGACCCCCACCTTACCGCGAACCGGCCGAGCGATGACAGCCATAATGCCAAACGAGCAAGAGGGAAGAAGCGCGGCGCCGATGCCATCAAGAGGTACGATTGGAGTGGAGGTGAAGGGGGGAACGAAAATCAAGACTGNAAGCCAAGGCGAAGACCCCCACCTTACCGCGAACCGGCCGAGCGATGACAGCCATAATGCCAAACGAGCAAGAGGGAAGAAGCGCGGCGCCGATGCCATCAAGAGGTACAATTGGAGTGGAGGTGAAGGGGGGAACAAAGATGATCGTGATGAGTTTTGAAGAAACAGCGACATTCAGTACTATGAGAGTAAACAATGGACTTTTTTTTTATGGTCATCATGCTGTAGTTAAATTGTTATAGGAAAGATCTTTCCCTGAGACACGTTACTGTGCGGTTGAAATTTGTTTCACGAAGTCTCTCTTTTTTCGATTTGCACTTCTCTGGCCATGCCGGATTCGTGATATGTCGGAACGCCAGAGCGCGACGCTACATGTATCACGGAGAGCCTGTTACCTGTACGGTTTTGACCTGTACAGAGATACGGTTTAGGCGCAGGCATTTATTTTTTTATTTTTTGCTTTTCTCCCCCTCACCGTCCACGTACGCGAAGCCTTTTGCTCTGTGGTGCATGTGTCGAGTACCTCGTCTTGCGAGACGTAAGCAAATTGGCAAAGTCTGATGAGGTAGCGCTGTGTGTGTGAGGCCGAGCACCAGACGACTGTTTGGTCTACCTTTACAACCACCCGGGCCAACGCGGCATGAGTATATTCTATTTCTTTTTATTTAGAGATTTCAAGTTTTTTTTTTCTTTTATTCTTTCTTTTAAATCAACTCCTTCATCCTTAGCTCAGCGTGCATACATTTTTTTTATCCTGTTTTCAAAAGATTAGAACTAAATGAGCACCCGCTGAGCTCAGGAAGAAGGAGTTGATTTAAAAAGAAAAAAAAGGAAACCTCGAAATAAGAAGAAATGGAAAACGTGCTGCACTTGGTTCTGATGTTGTATGTTGTTTCTGCCTGCGAGGCTTTGTGCCCTTGCAATTTATGCTTCTACTTCTTTTTTATTTTGTTTATTGTGCATGAATACCTACATTTTCTGCATAGCTAGCACAGCGAAAAAAAAAAAAACGTAAAAAAAACTCATGCGAACGAACGATTTTGTGAGTATCTGAATAGCCTCACCCTTTCCATCTATCTGTTTATTGGAATGTACATGTATGTATGTATTTGTTTGCTCACTGCTTGCTCTACTTTTTTGTTGTTTTGCTTTGGTTACTTTCTGAAATATTCTGTTTGTGTGATTAAGTAGACCACAGCTGAACGGTGGAAAGGGAAAAGAAAAAAAAAGAAGAGAAGAGAAGCTTTTTAAGAAAACACACTTAACCAACGCAAGAATTTACACGCACACACACACAAAGCAAAAAAAAAAAAAGAGGGCTTTTTATTTTGACTTCCTTTTTTTTTTTTTACCTCTTCATAAATGGAACACTTTCGGCATTCGCTGACATCAAATGAAAACCACCGTTCCCCCGCCGCGGAGCACCCCGAGCGCGGACTCCCGCCGTACAGCGAAACACCGGGAAGTCTCAGTGTCGGTTACACCACGGCCGCCCCAACCCCGAGATTTCCCCTACCCTTAAAGGAATCCCAGCCTGACATTTATCAATGCTTGGAAGGAACTTACACCTCGGCCATCTTCCCGAGCCGAGATGTGTACTTGCGAGACATACGCAATCCTCCCCTTATGGTGGTCAAAAAGATGCAGCGCGAACTGCAACACAGGCGAAGGAAACTACAGTGGCAACACGTACAACACCAACACGCGCAACAAGAGGCGCCGTGGTATGTAAAGTTTTCCCAACACCCCATCACACCTCCGAGAAGTGGGAAAGGAGAGTTGCAACTGTTTGAACGTATGCCACCGCCCGCACCGTCACCCATGTTGCCAAGAGAGAGGACCACAGTAAAGGAAAGGCAACGCCATGGGCGACAGGAAGCGCTGAACTTCATCGTTTTATTTCGATTTCTTGTGAATCTCATGCAACACGTGTGGCGCGCGCGGGAGGGGAATACAATGGCGTATAAAACGATTCCCGTATGGCCGGAAAGATGTGAGTATGATGCCATACGTATATGGTGCATTAGGTACAACAGTTGGTGGAACCAAAACTTCTCCAGTGCATCGCATAAATGAAAGTTTCAAAAACAGTGATAATAAATAGGAAAAACGTCCACAAGAGAGAGAAAAAAAAAGAAAAAAGAAAAAAAAGTAGAAGAATCATTTAAGGAAATCAGTACGCTTTCTCCTCTTTTTTTTTTTTATTTTTGCTTATTCAGATGAAATAATTTTATTCTCCTTTATTCCATATCACCCACACTTTTCTTTTTTTTTTTCCCTGTTGCTTTGAATTTCCACTTAAGGAAAACAATAACATTTAAATATGAAAACAGAAAACAAAAAAAAAAACGGTTAGTAAATCAAGAAATAAAAAAGATATACACCCTTCTTCAGAGCACAAAGAAAAAAAGTTTTTACTTCTATTCTTCTTTTCTCCTATCTCTCTCTTTTTGTTTTACTATTTTGGAAAACTTGCCCGTTGTTCTCACAACGGAAAACATGAATATGTACATATTTTACTCTTATTAGAACAAAGAAAAAAATAATAGTAATAATTCGCGTCGCACAATTTTTTTAGTCACTATATTTGGTGCATCCTTTTAGTTTCATTTTTTTTTTTCCTTTTGGTGATATCACCAACTCGGCTTCCAGTATTCATGGTAGTTCCGTCTTGCTTTCATTTGCTTATTGTTTTTTGAGATATGAGAGTCCTTTGAAGGGATTACTCGTTCTGATTTTTCTTTCCTTTTCGTGTTTTGCTCTCGTGTAGAGGTGAAAAAATCATCAATTGTTTTGACGAAAAAAAAAAAATTCTACATTTATATTTTCATAATTTTTCTTTCTTTTTCTTTTTTTTTTTCATTGTTTTACTGTTTCTTTGAATCCGTTTCTTAAAACTATTCTATTGTATTTGCATTCGATCATCAAAAAAAAAAAAAATGTCAATGAACTAGTTTGTATCATGGCATCAATCTGTTGAGTGTTAAAGAGAGAAATGTAAAAGTAAGAACGTTTTCATTTATCAGAAAGAAAATAAAACAAAATACACTCTACGTTCAAAGAACAAGAAAAAAATTTTTTTTGGATTTTGCAATTCTTTATTTACGTTTAATTTTACTATCTTATTATTATATGACATTTTTTTTTTTCCTTTTCTTTTAGATTTTTATTATTGCTCAATTTTACTGAGATGTCTTTATGCGTCGTGCTATCCAAAGCACTCTTTTTCTTTGGTTACTTTTTCGTTTAACAAGAAAAACAAAGAGGCGCGGAGAAATCTCTAGAATGGACAGTTTACATGTATATGCTGTCTTCTTGTTGGAAAAGGAAATATTTTCTATACATGGATCAAAAAGAAAAGACCTTTATACATTTTTACCCTCCTCATGCTTTTTTGTTTATTATTATAACAGTCGGTATTGATTTTTCTTACAAATCTGTCCTATTCTGGATCATATGACAGTTTCTCAGTGTACTACTCTTCTCTTTTGCTTTTTTTTTGCTTTTGTTTATGAAATAAGAGGAAATCTTTTTGGTGAAAGTGGTATTCAGTAAAATCCCTTATCACTTAACAGTCTTGATGTTTTCTTTTGCCCTCTTTTACATATATGTATATATGTATAATCTCTTGTTCACGGTGTTGCTGAGCACTTCAGAAGGCTCTTTTCCGACATTTTGACTAAAGAGGAAAAAGTGGAAAGAAAGGCAAAAGGAAGTTTAATGTAGATTTACTCAAAAGAAAGGAAAGTAGAGACGAAAAGGATCAAAACCATACCAAAAGACTTTTTCAAATCCCCTACTTTTCTTTCCTTTTGCTGTTGCTATTACGAACGTGATGATATATATATATATATATATATATATATATATATATCAGTAGCTTGAATGACTACAATCAATTTTAAATTTCTGCTAAATAATTCATGTATAAAGTATCAGTTTTTACGTAAACCATTTTAGAATGAGAAGGTATTAAGAAAGTTTCTGTTAGGCACCTTTTTGCTTGTTTCTTTGTTTGTCCGCTTCTCAACGCATTTACGCGCAGTTACATTTTTGAATTTATTCCAATCACTCTGTGTCTTTCGGCACGTGCTGTTTCATCCCGGCAATTTTTAAAAAAAGCAAAAAAGAAACAATTAGAAGAGATGAACATATGACAAATGATAAAGGAATGGAAATTGAATGGATGTGGGGGTGGAAAAATAAATTTATAATTACTTTTAGTGAGAATTATTAGTTTTTCTTTTTATAATATATATGTATATACTTATTAGTTGTTTTTCGTAGTTATGAGCACAACCAATTCGGGAAAAAAAAATATGGAAGAAAAAAAAAAGGAAAAATTTTTGTTTTATCTTTTTTTTTTCTTATCGGGAAGGGGGTAAAGGGGTGTTTGTTTTTTTTTAATTCATTTATATGCAAACGTGTAATGCTATTTGAAACCTTAATGAGCTGCTGATTTATCATCTTCGTTTTTGTAAGTGTTATTATTTCTTTGAAACAAATTGGTTATCTTTCTGTTCCCCTTTCTGCCTCTCTGACTTCTCTATATTATGTTTTCAATTAGTAGAAAAGAAAAAGTTTTTTTTTTAAGAAAAATTTATATATTAGTAAAAGGAGGACAACTATATAATTAAACTAAGGTGACTCTTTTATTACTAAACGAAGGTTAATAAAGTTGGGTTGAAACGCACACACAAACATACATACCAACAAAGTGAAAGAAAAAAAAAGGAAAGAAAGAAAATCAAGTATAACCAAAAACTGTCTTGCTTTAAGAATACATAAAAGGAGGATATATTTGTAAATATATCCGTGATTTTTCGTGTTGTTTTTTCTTTCTTTGGTGGTTGTTGTATATATAAATATATATATACTGTGTTTTCTAGGAATAAACTGTACCTTTTGAGCTTAGAATTAGCCTCGTGAATACCCAAAAAGGTACACAAATTTAAAGTATTTACGTAGGCAAAGAAACACAAAAAGGATATATAAAGAAAAAAAGCAAAAAAAAATATATAAGGCGAAAAGAATACATACAAACACGCTTTAGTTGTTTGCCCTTTCACCTTCCTCGTTGCCCATCATCTACGAACTTCTGCAACGTTTGTTTTGTTCTAGGCTTTTGTTTTTTTTTTTGGTCTTGCTTTCTTCAGTTTTGCCTTATCTCTGTTTATTACCTTTTTTTTTTTTTACGTCCTCAACAAACAACAACAAAAAAAAAATCATTTTTCACACAAATCCTTTTTTTTTTTTTTCGTTGTTGGACTACCTGGGTCAGGCGTACTTTGCTTTTAGTGTTTACGTTGTAGTCTACGTATTTAGACTACGCATCTGTATTGCTTCATTTTTTTTTTTCACTGTTTCATTGTTTGTTTGATTCCGGCTTCCATCCTGAATTAAATGGCCCTCTTGTATGATTCCCCGCCCTCCTCCGCGAATGATGAGGCGCGCATTTTTCCTGCTGTCTCCTCCGCCTCTGTTCCCGATCTGTCGGCCCATTGCGCGCTGAGTGTGGGCACCCCAACTGTCATGCATGGCAACGGCACACACTTCAATATGGGCGGCCACAACCACCCGTCTGTGTTTTCAATGACGTGTGATGTCATCTCCAGCGCCCCCTCCAGTGCGACCCGCTCCGGACTCACAAGTGCACCGCGTTCGGCGCAGTCCAGTGGCATTGTGCCGTCTCGCCTCGCACGCAGTCATGCGGTGGAGTCGATGCCCTCCGTTGTGCCAAATGAGTATCACTTTACCACGCCGGAGGAGATATGCTACCTGAGTGGCACCAAAGACACGAACAACGCGAACCACACAACAACAAACAATCATCCCATCATTGTGACGACAGCTGCGGCTACGCCTGCTACTACGCCTGCTACGCCTGCTATTGCTACTACTACTACTGCTACCAACAACAACAACAACAACAACAACATGACGGTTCCTAACAACAACAACAACAGCGCCCTTCTCTTTGCCCATCATGGCCTGCCGTACAAGCTCTCGCGCCCCAACTACACCATTGTCCCCACGCCTCCCCCTCCGCACGGTTCCAACTATGGTTTGGTTTCCCCTCCCGACTTCCCCGCCCCCCGCGAGGCGGCGTGCGGCTTTCCGCGCCCCCCCAAACCGGCGGAGCTCCCCATTTGGTCTCCCCCGACCCGACGCGCGGAGGCGACCGGGGCGAAGGTCCCCGCGCTGCGCTTCAAGATGCTCCCCGCCCCCGTCCCGTTCGACACCTTCCTCGGCAGCATGGCGCTCTCGCCCGACACGAACAGCCTGGAGGGCTACAGGCGCGTCATGGCGCGCTGGTACGGCCGCACCGCGCAGGAGGCGGGAGAGCGGGCGATGGGGCGATCGCCGTGTCCGCCGCCGCCGCCCTCCGCGGAGATGTCGGCGCTGCGCGAGTGGTCCGCCCAGTGCGCGCGGTGGTGGGAGGACGTCTCGCGCAAACGCGGCCGACGCGGACACCGCGGGGGAAAAGGCGGCGGGACGGGCGCCAAGGTGTGGCGCGCCGCCTCGGACGGGGGAAAGGACGGGGCGTTCGGGGTGTGGGCGCCATCGGCGGAGGGGGAACCGCAACGGCGGATCGAAATCGACGAGTCCATGCTGCGACCGTTGGAGGATATGGTGGAGGAGGAGGAGTGAGGGGAGGGGAAGAGGGGGACTGGGACTTTTTGTTTTGTTTTGTTTTGTTTTTTATTTTTATTTTCCTGTTTGGGATGACGAATGCTTTTTGGTTTCAATTTATTATGAGTATTGTTGTTATTATTATTACTATTATTATTTTTTCTCTCTTTACGCGACGAAGGAGAAACGATGGGGAGTGAAAGAGGGAAGACGTCAAGAAGGAGGAAACACAGAAAGGGAGAAAACATTTATGAAAAATGAAATGAAAAACGGAAAAATGATCTATTTGAATATAATATGCTTATGTAAAAACGAAAACGGTAAAAAATGGTAAAGGTGGAAAATATGTGAGTTTGACGAGTGTGGATATGAAATGAAACAAAAAAAAAAAGTTGGATGGCATTCAACTTTTTAACTAACAAGAAAGGAAAATTTAAAAGGAACTAATAGTTTTTTAAAAAAAGAAGAAATGAATTTGAAGAAGGAAGAACAGTGAAAGAAAAAAAAGAAAAAAAATCTGTAGGGTCGAAATGAAAAAGAGGATCTCTGGACAATCTCATTTTAAACAAAAATAAACACAAAACAAAACAAAACAAAAAAATGGTTTAAAGAGAAATTGGGAATGGAAGAAAAAAGTAGATAATCAACAACAAAACAAAAAAAAATAGTTCAACTATTATTTTTTTTCTTTGCATTTGTGCTTTCAGAAACAAATGCAAAGAATTTATATTTTCAAAAGAAAGAAAAAAAAAAAAAAGATGACACTCCTTTTTTCATTCATTCACCATTTGGGCATTTGGGGTTCACTGTACCCTTCATTCAGTCATCTTCAACATTCGTCACACACCTTGTGAAATATTACATACATATATTTATTTATGTATTTAATTATATATATATATGTGTGTGTGTGTTCAGTGCAACATCTTTTTTCCCAATCCTTTTCGCTCTTTCTTACTTGCTTCTATTGTACTCTCTTATTTAAGATCTCTTTTTTTTTTTTGTTCTTGTTGTTGCTCACTTTAAAAAAAAAAAAAAGAGAGAGAGAAAATTTCCTTTAGGAACTTCCATTTTGCTCAATATTTTACTTGCGTTAAGATATTTCAATTGCACGATTCTCAGTTTCTGCGAACCTTCTTTTTAAATATGAAGAGGAAAATGAGGAAAAATGGGAAGAACAAAAATGAGGGCAGAACAACAAAAGCAGAAAAAAACGCATATATCAATATATACATTTATGTCTATTTGCATATGTGTATATGTGTATACGTTTATTTACTAATGTATGTAAGAAAGGGAAGGAAAACATCCTACACAAAATGAATTCGTGAATCACACATAATAGAGGCAAAAAGAGGATCAAAAGAAAAATGTATTTATACATGTATATATATATATATGTGTGTGTGTATAAATACATATATATGGGGAAAGAGGGAAATAGGATCCATTTTTTTCTTTTAATCCTCTTTTTGCCTCTATTATGTGTGATTCACGAATTCATTTTGTGTAGGATGTTTTCCTTTCATGTATTTTACGCGTGGTTTTTTTTTTCTTTGCAGAACGGAGGATTTATATATATATATATATATATATATATATATACCAAAGCTTCCGCATAGTTTTCCTAAGACAATACGTCTGGAGCATTTTCGATGCACTTTTTCTCGCACACTCTCTTTTACACTGAAGCAAACAAACAAAATAATTTTTTAAAAAAATCTTCTGCGTAGGTGTGTCTCTTTTCTTCTTTCTTTGGTCGATATTTCTTTTCTTTTTTATTTTTGCTTTACCAAATGGGTGGGAGTTTCTTTACTGTTTTGGGGAAATTTTCGTCACACACACCCACACAGAGAATATATATATATTTCTTTTTCTGTTGTAAATACCACTTGAACTAGTCAATGGGAATGGGAGAGGAAAATATGTTTTTTGTTTTTGTTTTTGTTGTTTGTTTTTTATCTTAAAGAGTTTCTTCTCTCGTCGTTCTCCATATGTGGTCAATGGAATAAAAGTGAAGTTGACATGTTTGTGTATACTTTCCCTTTATGGCTTAAATTCGTTTCCTCTTACTGTTGATTGTTTGTTTGTTTTCCTTGTTTTGTTTTGTTGTTGTTGTTGTTTTTTTCTTCTTCTTCTTCTTCTTTGCCTGATGCTCTGAACAAGCTTTCACCATCTTCTTTGCAAATGTATTTTGTTCGATGAGCGAGGCGTAAAGTTGTAGATAGGATACACTTCAAAGATTATATGTGGACGTAGTAAAAAAAAAAAAAAGGGAAAACAAAAAAAAAAAAGGAAAACAAAAAGAAAAAGAAAAAGAAAAAAAGGGAAACTTTTTAAGGAAGGGAAAGTCCAGGAAGACATAATAATATTTAAAAAAGAAGGAGAGAAGACAAAAAGAAAAGAAAAATGAAATACGAAGAGACGATGCTGGAGAGCGAAAATTTAAAGCCAACGAAAAAAAAAAAAGGAATGAGAAAAAGAAAAGAACAAAAAAAGAGAGAAGAACTGTGGCCATGGTTTGCCACGTGCGTATATGCATTTCAAACACCAAACAGTATATGAAGCAAACGGAGACTTATAGTGAGCAAGTGATATATTTTTATGAGTGGGTTTATTGTTGTCGTGATATGATTTTACGTTTTTTCCCCCTTTTTTCTTCCCACTGTTATGAGAAAGATTCAATGATTGCCGAACTACTTTCTCTTTTTGCTTTATGATTATAAATACTATTGTTATTTGCTATGATAACTTTGTCATCCATTTTTAAGCAGTGAAAATTGGTATAATGAGACAAAAAAAAAATAATGGCTGTCACTGTGCTCTAAAAAAGATAGCACGTTTTATGATAAGTCACAGCCCCTTCGATAGAGAATTATGAAAAGAATAAAATAATGAATATAAACGCGTTCGGAAGAAGAAAAAAGAAAAGAATAAAAGGCGCGGAATATCTCGTTGTTTTCTTTATTATCATTATTATTCAGGGTGAGTAAAAAGGAGAGTGTTTTTTTTTTGTTTTTTTTCTTCGCAATTCGATCTTCTCTTTCGGTGCGTAATTATTTTATGATTGTATAGCACGTGATTTTTTTTTTTTGACTCTACATGTGTCTTTGTTGTTTTGCTGTTAGTATGCTTTTCATTCCCTTTATTTTTTTTAAATAAATCATACACACACACATAAACATATATATTTGGATATTATAGAAAGTGAAAAAAAAAAAGAGGGGACATGTGTGTCGCGCACTTCCTTCTGCTAGTGATTCTACTCAGTGCCGTGGCGGAGACGCACCGCTGTAACTTTGATGAACGGCAAAGGAAAAGAGGACCGCTGCCAGTTGTGCGAGAGTTGCCCATGAAAGCGAATCATCCCGCGTCGCTTGCGTTCACCACAGCCGAAACCGCATGGGCCCCTATACGACTTGAGGTTTTCACAGAGGATCTAAACGATCCATTGCAGCACTGCACAGAGGAGGGGCAAGATCGTCCTAACTTTGACGGCAAAAAGGTAAAGTGTCATCGCGATCAACTCCTTACTCCGGAAAAGAAGTCCATTCTCCTTAGTGAGCTCATACCCTCAGCGATTAGACTACACAGTGATCGTCTCCTTGTTGAACCGATGGGTATTCTGTTGGTGCCGGAATTCAGAAGTAGTGTGTGCGCACCGTTTTCCATTCCACGTGAACATCATGAGGTGGGTATCACAGGAGTGGATATGGTCATGTACGCTGCCGCAGGACCAACGGAAGGGGCTATCATTGCCTGGGCATCATCCTGCGCGGTATTAGATTCCGGACGGCCATGTGTGGGTGCTATGAATTTTGGCCCAAAATATATTGCAGCAGAACCAAATGTGTACCGCGCCGCCGCCCATGAAATCGGACATGTGTTGGGGTTCTCCATGCAATCCTTTACAGAAAAAGGAATCGTTACGAGAATATCCTCCCTGCGTGGAAAATCAAATGTACTTATAATAAACTCCAATAAAACGACAGCGGTGGCGCGTAAACACTTTAACTGTTCCACAGCCCTTGGTATGGAGTTGGAGGATGAAGGGGGCGTTACAACGGTGGAATCTCACTGGGAACGGCGTAATGCAAAAGATGAATTAATGTCTGGTAAAGCTGGAATTGCATACTATTCAGCCTTTACTATGGCCGTATTTGAGGATCTCGGCTATTATCGCGCTAATTGGGGCAAGGAAGAACACATGAGTTGGGGGAAAAATAAAGGTTGTGCGCTCCTTGAGGAACCTTGTCTCCAAAAAGGTAAAACAAAGTTTCCCGATATGTTCTGCACAACCTCCTCCATATTGCCGCGATGTACATCGGACCGCTTATCTTTAGGTGTTTGCTCTATAATGGTATACGGTCAAGCACTTCCCGAAGAATACCAATACTTTGCAGATCCCATTATAAGCGGTTCCAAGCGGGATCTCATGGATTACTGTCCGTACATTTCACCTTCGCCAAATCGCGCGTGTAGCAATGGAACCCAAGAACTCATGCCAGGGAGTCTTGTCGGGGCGACTTCCCGCTGTCTCGAAGGGGATGCCCTTCGCGTAGAACAGCAAGACATTGGTGATGTGTGCGCAGAGGTGCGGTGCGAAGGGGATCACACTGTGAGTGTACGATATCTGGGTGATGAGGCGTGGCATCCGTGTGCGGAGGGTGACCTTCTTAAGCCAAGTTCAACCTTCACGGCTGGCAGGATCGTTTGTCCAAACTACGCGGACGTATGCACAATCACACCGCGAAAAAGGAGTAAAGAAAAGTTGCCCTAGTGGGGGGTGCACCACACCCCACATGCTCGAATAAGCAAAAAAAAACACAGAAAATAATAAAGAGGTCGAGTAAAAGTTTTGAACTATAACAAAGTATACCATATGTTGAGAAAGGAAAATAAAGAAAAAAAAATGTTTTTAAAAAAATAAGGGATTTTTCCGCTCCTTGTGAGGTGAGTAGCATGGCCACCGGCTAAAATGCGTACGAAACCATGGAGCTCGAGTTATGTACCATATTTTCGTTTTATTGATGTTGCTGTTCTTGCTAATATATATATATATATATCAACTGGCTTTCCCTCCAACAACGTCTAAGCCTCTGTTGTTGGTGTTGTTGTTTTTTATGCGCACATGTGCAAGCTTCAAATAAGAATGGTTTTGTTCAATACTGTCATGATTGAATTATGAATTCTACATATTGTGGAGAATTTCTTCTTCTGTTTCTTCTCTCAACAGACTGAAAATTTTCAGTATAAAAAAAAGATAAATCTCTTTTACAAAAGCAGGTGCACTATTTTTAGGTACGTTACTTCAGAACCCAAATGGCCGACATGAGTAACGACCCTACGGAAGTACGTTGGTGGCCAAAGGCCAGTGAAACTGATGTTTCGCTATTGTATCAATGATAACAACTCCATTAAACAAGGTAGTGGCACCCTGTTCGTTGATCAAGATGTGTTATTGCGCCTACGTGCACATTCTGGACAATTATTGAATTTTGATGAATTCCGTCAAGGTATTGTTAACTTTGAGATCCCGCGAAATCAAGCGTTTTTTCAAATTGTCCAACAGGTTCAAGAAAAATTAAATTTTTCATGGAACCAGCTAGGTGCTCAAAAATCGGAAATGCAGTACCGATATGAAGTGACTATGCAGGAATTTGAGATAAGAGAGTAAAATTTGACTCAACGTGAGTCGCAACTTCAATCGAACTATAATAAGGCCGATAGAAACCTGCGGGATCGTGAAGAACGTTTGATTAGAAGCGAAATGCCTATGAGACATTTACAATGTTCGTTGAACGACTTTACAGCCCATTACAACGACGCTTTGAACGAAAACAAAAGGCTTATGGCTGAAATGCAGAACATCTACAAAAAGTTGGAAAAACTTACGAAAAGGAAAGAGTTTTTTCATCAAATCAACGCAAAGGAAGGAAGGAATGGAAGAGGACGCCGGCAAAGGAGAAGTTCTTCACCACAAGCTGGCGTGAGCGTGGAAGATGAAGAGGACCCTTCTCAGCCTCCACAACAGCCAAGAGAATATAAAATGTGTGGTATGGACTTTGGCCAACATACCTTTTCTGTAAATACAGGCATGGTTCCTCAAAAACCCAAAAAAAAAAAGCATGCGGGAATGATACCGCCTTCAACATCACAGCCAATCTCGGAGAACTCTATAACAACCGTTTCTGCTCACCGAGCACAAAGGATTTGAACGCCAGAAAAAATGGTCAGCACCTTTGAAGGAGCTGTGGCAAACATGGATGCAACATCTGCAGTTAAAATGCTTACGACCTGCCGTGCCTACTTTAATTTTCCTTCGGTTTACAGTTTCGATTCCAAGCGAGCATGGGATCTGTTTAGTAATTGCGATGGGAGCACGGATTCGTTATCAAGACGTACGGAAAGCACCCTACAACTAGGATATGGGCTATACAACGCTCTCAGAGAAGAATTATGCTTCGCATCGGGCGTGCGATTTGATCTTCAAAAGTTTCGAGACACATTATATAGGGATGAACGGGATGAAGACCCGGTTACAGTTGCCTTTAACAGTGCAATCATTAAGAAAAAACGTAATACGTATGATCCGGAAAAAAAAACAGCTACATGCTATCGCTGCGGAAAGCACGGCCACTATGCAACGAATTCTTGGGTGATATTATCACAAGAAAAGGACGCGAAAAACAGCAAAAGGCCCAGCTCAAGAAACAATGTGTTTTTCATATGGGCTTATTCGGCCAAAAAAAAAAAAGAAACCCGCAAGATTTCCGGTGTAGCAAACGTTGTCAATGAATTCCTCGCTTTAAATTGGAACCCAAATATTGTGGCGTTGGCGTTCGAAGCCAACAAGAAGACTTCACGAATGCGGAGCAAGACCAATTGGAAACAACGGGCGTCGATACTGAGAAGATTCATAAAATGTGCAAAACGGCATCATCTAGAGCCGGATTTGACGACGGCCATCTTGTTTGTAGAGAGCCGTTGCGTAAAAGGGAGCAGTGCCCTGCAATGTGCTCGAACACTACGCTCACTCCTACGTTGCGAGAAAAATGCATTAGACATTTACATAATGGGTTTGTCAAAAATAACTGCGGAAGTCCCGGCGAAACAGGTTAAGCCAATGGAACGTCACGAACTAGATGCCATCATGTTGCAATTGTTGATTGAAAAAGGCTGTTTGGCACTTCGGCCGCCTTGGGCAACACACAGTCGTCAGGGAGAAATAACACTTCTTCAGAGAAAAAAATTTGTTTGTTATCCAGATGGCAAAAATGCGATAATCCCCGACTGGGGTGCACTCCCAAAGACGCTCAAAATGGATCCTTTTCAGGCTTCCAGTTACGTCGTCATAAGGGAAAAAGGTGCCAAATGGATATGAAAGATACGACAGCAGAATAACGATCGTCCAATTCCACACCTCAAGCGATTACCCCCATCTACTTCCCAATGGTGCAAAAAGAAAGAAGAGAGCAGGAAACGCATACGCTATTGCAGCTTCAATTACCGAGTATCATGTCATGGTGGCTGAAACAAATGTATAAATCAGAGAGAAAATGGAGACCAGCAAAGGCAGGGATAAACAATTTACTTACGAACGGGAAAGTCTGAAGGGTCATCTCTCTCGCCCCTAGCGCTTCCCCATTGCAAATTTTCGTCCCCTTCGCGACTCCCTGTTTGCTGGATAATTTTCCCCGAGATGTGCTGTCTGCCGGGTTGCGCTCCGACCCAACACACTGATATGTTACTGAGGGCCCCTGTTCGCGCAGAAGGTTGCCAAATGCGTTGCATTCTAGTAGTGCAGCCGCGGGCTTTGCCAGCCCTTGTCACACTATGGGCGTCACTGCGGCGTTGCCAGCGTAAATGCCCATGCGCCCCCGCAAATGCGCGCCGAAGGCCCATACGACCAATCGAACCGCCCTTCCACCCGCCGCAGCAATCATGAAGGGCACTGTGCCCCACGACCCTGCAGCGACGAGTGCTTCACCGGAGCTTGCGATTAAAATGGCACCCACCCTTTGAGCGAAGCATCCGCCGCCAATGGGGGGGACTTTGAACTTTTCAGCCGTGGTCTGGGGGAACGCCCCCCTTACTTCCATTTAACCGCGCGCATCCCATGTCCAAAACGGTTTGCCGAGAGGCCGAAAGGCCACTAAGTTGCAATAGACCCCAATTGGGGTGTGTTGGGCGACGCCTCTAAATTTTTAAGAAGAAGAAGCAATACTAGAACCACAAGCCATTAGACACACAGGATACACGTGACAGCCTGCGCGTCAAGAATTCTAATTGTTGCACCGCCGTTGCCTTTACGATTTTCCAGGCGCGCATTTTAAACAACGCCCCCGCACAGTTTACCAGCTTCTAAAACAAATAAAAAGTTACCACCTACGCCGGCGCCGTTCCCTCGCAGAAAGTTTATATTCCCCTGGAGCGGCGCCAAATTCTTTCACATTTTCCAAAACAGCCCTGCCCCACGAGGTCATCACTGGCGCGCCTCGAGTTATGCGCACATTACCGATCCAAATGCCCAAACGGGGCTACGCCGGGGCCGCGCATTAAAGCAAGACGGCTGACGGGCCTCCCGCCAGCACCCCCGAAACAGCATGCAAAATCCCGGGCCCCATTTATAACCCGTTAGCAAACACCTTGGTTCCACCAACGTCGCGTCACTCGCGCGACGGCCAAACCGACGCCGAACCCCCCTTTGAGGTTCCAAATGAAAGAAGGAAGCCTTTAAGCCAAACAGGGCGGCGCTTGCGCCTCACCCCCGCCTTTCTTATTCTTTACCACCGGCCCGGCAACGAAACGCCGCCTTTCCCCAGCACCCTTTCCCCCAACAGCCGAAAACGGGGCAATTCAGCATTACTTTTTTTTCTAGACTTTTGGCGAAAACCCCCGTCGTATAGAAAAGCGGCGCGCCATTCCCCGGAATTTCGAAACGCGGTTTTGAATTTAAAAAAACGCCGCCCTTTCGGGCGAGGAAAACCGGTCCCCCCAGGCGCCCCCAAACCGCCGGCGCGTTAACGAATCCACCCCATTTGGGCGGCGTTTTGCGCGGCGAAGGCGCCGCTTTTTCCAAAAAAAACGTAGCCGCACTTCTGCCACACGCGCGGCGCCAAAATACGATGAAGATCCCTATCTACGCCGCCCCACCCCCCGCGCGGCGTCGTAGGTCCGATCTCCGGGAGGCAGAAATGGGGCTCAGACCCGCTGGGTCCATGGACGAAGGCGAGCGATTGCGCCCCCCCAGCAGACGGCGCCCCCCTTTTCCAACGCCCCAGTCCGAAAACAAGCCGGAGCGGAGGGGGAGTTTGAAACCATAAGATAAGAGGGGTGAAGGGAAAGGTTTTGGCCTTCCAAAGAAGGTATGATGCCCCCTTTCCCCATGTTCAGGGGGTGTGGGGCATGGGCCGTCTAGATGGAACGGCCCAAACAACATCCTAGATAACTTCTTGCCGTAGAAAACATCAAGTAAATCCGAGGAAATGACCCCATGCTTTGCCCGAAGCTCTTCCAGCCAGAGCGCTGGAGAATGTGCTGAGGAGTCTCTTCGCATACGCGGGCTCTGACCACGGTTGGCGTTTTTTCGAGGCACCCCCACCGGTTGCGAATCTTTTGCAGATGAACACGAAGCGCCTTTTCTGAGACAAAGGCTGATGGGCAGATGAGGCACTTCAGTTTCTTGGTTTGTATCTCTACCCGTCTCCTTTTTCCGTCCGGGGCAATCCCAATTCCTGTGTTATGCAATGGGTGCTTTCCCTGTACATGAGATAGGAGCCCTGGACGACTGGTGTACGAACACGTACACAGTTCGCATTTAAATCTGTGTGCGCCATCACTCGTTACAGGGGGAGGTATTGTAGGGGTCTGGCGTTTCGTTTTTATATGTTTCTGCAGCGCCCCCTCGCTGAATTAGCTTAAGTGCGGCGAGGGCATTCCCACTTGATTTGTTCTTTGTCTATTCGACGTCACTTTGGTTGGATTACCACTTCCTTTTCTATTTCCCCCAAACCCGGGCGAATGCTGGAGATGCGCCTGTTAACCCATGGGAGGGCGCAGGACTTGTGACAGTATGGGCATTCAGCGCAGCCAGCATCAAGGGTTTTGTGACTGTCTGGGTTTGCATCCGCCCCACGAGGTGGGGAGCGGTAACGGTAACGTTTACTGTGGACGAATTCGGGGGATTTTTTTTTTCTTCCAACGTAACCATACTTCCGCTACACGTAAAGCATTGTCACCCTACTGACTGTTCGACCTTTTGGTCGTTCTCTTTCGATGCAGTTCCGTAGAGAAAAGGCCCCGAGTAGCTTTACAGGTGCTCAGATCCGTTTGGTCCATGGAAGAATTGGAACGGGAGTGCTTCCTCCGCAAACCGCCCTTTCCCTTTTCATTTTCCTGAGACCGAGCGCCCGCTGAGGCGAGAGGGGGGGATGAAACTATAAAAGAAGGTGCCACTAGACTTCGATTGGGCTCTTCCTCGGGAGCGGGGGGTCTTCGTTCCCAGGTTCAGGAGTCGTGGGGCAGGGATCTGGTAGATGAAACAGCTCACACAGAAACTTCGCTAACTCGTTGCTAAAGAATATTTCAGGGGTTTCCAAGGAGTCAACTCCGTGTTTGGCTCGCAAAGTAGCGAGGCCAGGGCACTGAAGCAGGTGCTCTGAGGTCTCCTCACATTCATGAGATCTGAACCATGGGAGGTGGTGTGCAGACATCTCTTCCTGGTCGTGAATCCTCCACAGATGTATGCGAAGAATGTTCTCCGAGACAAATTCAGATGAGCATTGTGGACATTGAAGCTTTTTTGTAAGAATTTCTTTCCTACGGCGTTTATTGTCTTTTCCGCATTCTATGCCCGATTTGAGCGTTGGATAATACGGCTGCCCATGTTGAATGAGTCCAGATCTACTTGTGCACTTCTTATCGCACAATTCGCATACAAATGTGTAGGCGCTCTCATCTCTCAAGGGTGGTGTTGGTGCATCATCAGCGTGACTCAGCGTCACGTGCTTGTGAAGGGTTTCTTTACTGAAGAAGGATTTACCACATTTTTCACAGTTCCAAGAGGTGATTTCTCCCTGTATCCGCCGGCGCTTTGGCGCATGTGTAGTCACACTTTCAACGAGTTCACTGTTAGGGTGAACATTTTTGATGTGTCTATTGAGCCATTGTTTGGTGTATGTTTTTTGACAGTACGGACATGTAAGTCTACCTGCATCTAGTAAACTTGTGTTTGCTAAAGATGCATTTGCTCTTTCTGGGGATTTGTACCTTCTGCTGCTTACAAATTCTGTGGGCAGAAAAGGTTCCCTTTCCGTGGGATGCTTTTCTCGTACATGTCTCAAGGCCCATTGAACATGATGTGTTGATCTGCAGTATGGGCAGAATAGGCGCTTTATGGCTGGATCAATAACAAAGATTATTTCATTTGCTCTACTTGGTTTTTCAGGCAGGCGAGGAGCCGGCTTGTTCGGATGTGCCGTGTTCAGATGACGTTTAAAGCAGTGAGGAACGTATGTGTTGTTACAATAGGGGCATTGATATCTTTCGCGTTTCTCATCTGCAAATGTGACGGTTGGTGGAGAATGATCGTCTGAGGCTGGCTTGTTGGGGCATTTATGTCTGTTGAAGTGGTAGAGCTGATGGTATACTTTGCCACAGGTAGGGCAAATCATTTCTAATGCTCTCTTTCTTCGCGGTGGAGAGACGGGTATATGGGGAACTGGAGGTGGTGTGCGAGGTGTCTGTGGGACGGCCAGGGCTTGTTTAACTTCGTTTAGCGTAGGGAGAGCTACCTTCTTGTGATCTTTGGTCATGTGGTTTCTATACTCAATTCTGTCATTTGCGTTAAATGGACAGAGGGGGCATAGAATGATATGACCCAGTGGTGGGGCAGCAATTGCTTCTTGCGCCGCAGATAGTGACTCTGCGGAGGTGTAATCGTGTAGGCGTTGCATATGCACACGCGCATTGCATCGACTAGAACACATCACAACATTCTTGGCAGAAAAGGGGCTGATCAGGTTTAAGGGCTCTGGGTGGTAAGGGTCTGTTTGCGTTTTCTTCAACAATAGTGGGAGGAGGGGGCTCTGGGGGTGGTTCGGGTGAGGGTGGTCCAATATGGGACCCCAGAGTTCTCGGAGAAGATGTCTTCTCACTACTGCACCATCTACATTTAGAGGATGTGTTGTTTGTAAGCACCCTGCGTAGCCAGCCGTAGCGCATAGATACGCCAGATCTGAATTGTGCCAGCATACCCCCTCCTTGGCGCAGGAGTGTTGTCGCTTTGGGGGCGGGTTCGTCATGGCCAAGGGGCTGCTGGCGGTGCGTATCTATCGGGGCTAGATTGCCCCGGCGTGCATTACGTTTTCGACATTTCACGGATGTGATGATATCCGTGATCCATGCTGGGGCGTTTTGCGGGAGTTTTGTAGCTTCTTTAGCTAATTTATCTGTTTCTTCGTTTTGCTCAATACCTGCATGTCCGAAGATAAATTGGAATGACAGGCGTACACCCTTGTCTATGAGACTGAGGATTAGTCTCCATATACGCTTAAGAACACCATCTGTGACTGTCGTGGGTCCTGTATTTAATGCACTTAATAAGGATAGGGAGTCTGTGAAGACCGCGACTACCGTGCGGCGTGTATGGGAGGAAAGAGGTCTATGAGCATTTGTAGACCGATTTCCATCGCAATGCATTTCGATCTATAGCTGCAGGCGAGTGGGCCAGAACCTCTTTGTGCGGTTTCGACTATATTTTCCTTGTTATAAAGGATGGCTGCACTGCCTGAGGCCGCATCTGTTTGCGTGGATCCGTCTGTCCAAAGCGTAAAATTTGCGTGAGAGAAGCGTTGTACTCTTTCAAGGGATGCTCTATGTTGCTCTTCATCGGGGGAGTCCGCTTTAAGACCACCAGGTGGGGAAAGGTTAAACAAAACTCTAGGCACGTACCTGAGGGAATAAGCTGTGTGAGGGGTTGAAAAATCATCTATAGTCTCACATTCTGTTCTAATTAGGCCCAGAGCGCTGTGTATTTGATGTGTATCCGGGTACATGGCCTTTGCTAGTTCTCCCATGAGTCCTCCTCTTGTGCATGAGTTTAAGTAATACTCCATGCTTCTATAGAGGACAATCTCTTCTAGTGTTTTGAGTCGCGCTTCCTGGAGAGCATCGTCTCGTGAGGATCCTAGTGGGATACCGGTAATAGTGTTTGCTGCATGACAATTGAACTTTTCAAGAGAATTCAATGTGGTAGCTGATGCCGTAGACCACCAAGCCGCTGCTCCATAAAGCAGCTTGGACTGGATGAGGGCCAAGTAAAACGGGCGGAGCAGGTCACTCTTGGGCCCCCAATTCGCGGAGGATATGGCTTTTAGCTTCATGAGCCTTATTTTAGCAGCTTGAAGTGTTATTTCAGCGTGCTTTTGTATTCCTCTTACCGGATTCAGGACGACTCCTAGAATTTTCGGGTGTCTGTCCTCTTCTAGTTCGGTGGATCCGATGTGCAATGATAGACGTCCAGAGAATGGAGAGCCAAACACTGTATATTTTGTTTTTGGTGCGCTGAGTTCCATAAAGTTTCGTATAGACCAGTGTCCGATGGTGTTTAGCGCCATTTGTAGTGTATCCTGTATTTCTTTGATGCTAGGTGATGTCGAAATGATCGTCAGGTCATCTGCAAAGAAAGCATGTTCCAGGTTAAGGATCTTTATTAATTTCTTACTCAGCGAGTTCATTGCAATTGTAAAAAGTAGTGGGCCAAGTACTGATCCTTGAGGTACACCACAGGTAAATGCCACTGATTTGGAGATAACGTTTTGTACTTTTACCCGCGCTCGTCTGTCGTATAAGAGGTCTCCTACCCATCTCGTGAGATATGGGTCAACTCCGTAGCTGCGCATAGCCCATATGATACAGCCGTGATCAACTGAATCAAATGCCCGGGCGTAGTCAATGAAGACCGCACCGACTTTTTCACCCTTTTTTCGATGAAGAGTGGTGGAGAGGAGGTGCATAAGGGGATCCAGGGTGGAGCGGTGAGGACAAAAACCAGCTTGCTGTGGAAGAATCTGCGACTCCACTGTGTCTCGAATGCGTCGGGCGAGTATGCGTTCTGGAAGTTTGCATAGGTTCGACGTGAGAGTTACGGGGCGAAAGGATGCCGGATCTTCAGCTGCTTTACCAGTCTTGAGAAGCGGAATGATGGTTCCTATTTCCCAGCTTGTGGGGACTTTTCCTGTTGCTACACTTGTGTTGAAGATGTTTATCAGTTCCACCTGGGATTTTAGCGGGAGTTCTCGTAAAGCTTCGCAGTGAATGTAGTCAGGGCCCGGAGCGGATCCCAGGTGAAGGTCCTGAAGTGCCGTATGAAATTCACCTAGTGAGATAGGCTTAAAAGACTTCTTAGGAACCGTTGGGAATTCTGGGTGTGGTTCGAAGGGGTGTTTTGTGGACTTCTGAGCATACATCTTTGCCAGTAGTGTAGCATGGGCCCTTTTGCTTAGCGGCTGGTCATTTACTATGACCACAGGAGAGGCTGGTGGGCGTGGGGCGTAAACTGCCTTGACGAGGTTCCAGCTAGCTTTTTCAGCTGCATCTAGGGTACGACAACGCTCTTTCCATCTTTGTATCGCTATTTCTTTTAGACAGTGTCGTCGATGAAGAACTAAACTTTTTGTTTTATGTACATCTCTTGAATGTTCTCTTTCTTTGTCCAGCGTGGGCAGTTGTGGAGTCCAGAACGGAGGTCGATGGGCCACAGCGCATGGGACATTGCGCTTGACCGCCATCCTAATAATCGAGCAAAGCTTGTTTGTTCGAGCATGTATGGTGATTCCCTTCTGCATTCCTCTATTTAGTTGAGGAGGTGCTGTCTTGTGTGTACGGAACTGACCATTTCTATCACGCTTACGGCTTTTCTTTTGCTTCCTGTATGCTATCTTTTCGCATTTGAAGCTGGAGAACTGAAGGCGAGAATCGATGAGAGATTTACGAGCACTACGCACATGAGATCTATTGTACGCTCTATAATGTGCCCAATTTGCCATCTTCCATGAATACAGACGTCGTGATCCCTTGAAAGTGAACGGTCTGTCGTGTGTGGTGCCGACTTGTGTTTCAAAAGTTATCCAGGCGTGGTCACTGTCCGACACGAAGCGAGCTTCTCATTCAGCCACTTGCACACCACGCGTGAGGGTGATGTCCGGGGCGGATTGCATCAACCTTGCGTGTGTTTTTCTCCAGATCATGAGCCCAGTGTTTTGACACACTAGGTCATGACGTAGGCACCAATCTATGATGCACTCACCACTCGTATCTGCGGGCCTTGACGTGTCCCACACCGGGTGATGAGAGTTCACATCCAAACCAATCACCGTCGGTATACCATCTCCGAGGTCCTGGCTCAGGAGTGCGAGGGTTTCCGCAGAAACCTTTTTCCCCTTAGGAGAAGTACCCGGCAATAATCTGCAGCTGGGAGTTGTCCGGAAGCAGCGGTGTGACTGTCGCCATCTCGAGACCGCCTTCTGCCCGAGGTTGACCAGAAATAATGCCAATCCCCTCCTGAACGAGAATGGAGGCCCCACCTCCTTCTTTGGATGATCGTGCCAATCCGCAGTGGTGGAAACCATTAATTTTAAAACACTCGCTCTCGGAAGCAGCAAAGTGCGTTTCAACGGGGACATACCACGCTCTACCTTCTCTTCATTCAGTCACTTCTCCAGTGGGATCCTTTTCTCCTGCGAGAGCCCTCCTAGATTCCACTGAGCTCCTCGCAAGGCAGGTCCCTGATTCATCTCTACATCACCGCGCCGCTGGAGAAGCATCCAAGAAAGTAGACCTTCAGTGCAAATAATTCTGCTGCACGTCGGCGGATGGAGCTGTAGGGAAATTCACAGCAAGGCTCTGACCCTTGCCTCCCCAATACGGCGCCATCAAACGGCAGCTTGCTGACAACAAAAACCCCCAGCCGCACTTCAAGCACGCCTGTTGAATCTTGAGTTTCCTCGATGAGAGGCGCAGGATCCTGGCACCGCGTTGAGGTTGGCGGCTTCGCTCCAGCTATTTCTTATTTTTGAAAAAGTAAAATGAACTTGTGCATCAAATAAATTTATCATTTTCAATTATTTGAGAGCTTGTTCACACAAATAAGATTAAAACTCGACCGTCTCTCGTATTGCAATTTGAAAGCATCACAACTGTGTCTCCCACCCCCTGCGTATGCTGATACTATCCAGGGGTTTGCAAGCGCAAATGGCTGATGTGCAAAGAAATAGTAAAATAAAAAAAAACGCTTAAAAAGGGTTCACAGAGACGAATCAATACTTTTCATAACTGCTGTATCTATTTAGGTATGGAAAACATTACTGCTGATAAGAAAATACCGAAGCATGCCATACCTTGTCTTTTTATTTTCTCGAACCGAAGGTACAATAATTTACTTCAGCTTAAATTTTTAGTGAATCATAATAAATCTATAGGGTTAAACCTTTATGATAATACAAAGCAAAAAGGTTCTACAATCTTTTTGTTTTTTTTTTTAACTTTGCACGCACACACTTTTTCTACTCAAGAACATTCCACCTAACAGATCCATTAAAAAGAATAATGTGAAAATACCAATGCACCATTTAAAAAATTTTCAACGGCCGAAAATCGGACATGTGTTATCATGGAATGATAAATTTCTAAAGATACGAATAATTATTTCTAGAGCCACCAAAGACCACTCCGTGTAGAGACTAATGCAAGACGTGACTCTTGAGAAAGTACCACTTCATTAAGAAATCTAGCCCCACTGGGAAAGCTTCGATTTCTAATAGAAGACACAGCCTAATTACCACTAGCTGCAGTGGTGGCTAACATTTTTTTTTTAGATCTTGCGATATGAATGGTATCACTTGACCATTTTCAATGAATAAAATAATATTGTTTCCTATTCTTTGTCCCTCTTTCAGATTTTAAGAAAAGCAAGTGCATTTTTGGAACCCGCCATACCCACCCCCTTCCGCCTCGCGCGGGAGGTGGCCTAAAGGCGCTTTCAGCACTTTCTGTTCGTCAGGAAAAATATTGCTTTGTTTAAATATAGAGTGGGAAAAAAATATTAATTTATGTTATTTTATTAATTGGGTTTTAATTACCGGAATGAGAAATCTTAAAAATTTTACACTATTTATTTCTACCCTTTTTTTCTTTCTTTATTTTTTTCTCTGGAAGGTAGACACTATTCTAAAGGTATTATTTTAATTTGTCTTGAAATCAAAATCTCCATTTCGTTACCACAAAACGGTTCACATAAGAAAATTGACTATTACTCCTCAGTCAAGGACAAACCTTGATGTTTTTTTTCCTCCTCAACC